>VYZW01016474.1:6675-24926 GCA_013401315.1 Balaeniceps rex | reverse complement strand
TAACCTTTTCGATCTCTTAACTATATAATGCTACCCCAAAATGGCGAAGGAGGGACCTTCCCATACAGAACCGCAGAACCAAGATTACTAAGCATGCTTTTAAAAAAGATTAAGGGTATCTCCTGAACCAAAAGCTTTTCAAACTTTCATTAAAGCTTACCTGTTTGATCTAGCTCTCCTAGAATAAATATCCTTTTCTGTTATGCGCATACGTTCTGCCAGACACATTGTAATGTTTCTCAAGCACTAATGCTAACATTTTGAGCAGAAAGACTGTTGTTATGTTTCTGTTAATTCCTAGAGAAGACCACCCATATTAAAAACGGTGAGCATCAAATAAAGCACCTGGACATACAGACTGAGCTGGAGAATCCAAGTTGCCGTGGATGATCTAACACCAAACACACCAGCGCTCAGTAGCTCTGGGGCTTCCCTATCGACAAAGGATAGCCATACTTACTACTGGATAGCATAGAGCTGATTTGAGCCATATATTGCTAGTTAAGCTGAAGCAAGGAGAAATTAAAAAGCAAAGCCAGAATAGATATGGCCCAAGGGCCTAAACACCCCATCTCTACCATATTCCTGACTCTTGCTGGTCTGATGAACAAAGGACCAGGAGGACCCACTTTTCTGTGTTTTGCCACTTTAAAGACATCAGGTAACACATTCAAAGAGACAAGCTGATGTGCTAAGGAAGTTCAATATACGTGAGAGTGTTGCTGATGACATATGGCTGCTTTTAGACACAACAAAAAAGAAAGATGACCAGCTGTGTGGATTGCAGAATGAAAGCTTGTGAAGCACATTTACAGGAAAAAAAATAGATGTTCTAAGGAAGGGAAGAAGGATGATTAATAAATTAATAACATGCAGTATTGTAGTAAAAAAATTCTCATCACATTGGAAACAGAACAATGACAGAGAACCATATTCTCTAGTGCTGTAAGAAGAAAACCATTTTGTAATCTTTTGTACAAAATTTTCCCCCCAGAAAATTTTCCTTCAAGTAAATTAAAGGATGATGAGTGGCCTGTACAGTGATTTTGAAAATGGTGAGTGTTCACATGTATAAGAAGGATGACAATGCACATTATCACTCACCAAATACAATTTGGCTCTATTTTCTGGGAAGAACTGGGGTTTCTGGTGAAAATGTTAATATATTACTGTTGTCCCAGTTTCCAGCAAAGCTATCAGAAATTTCAGGGTTTTGATACATAAGAATAAACAGACACTTTGGCTCTGGTCTTTCAATTCAGAATTTTCAGGTAGTGAGTTCCCTGAAAGTAGGATAAATAACGGGACGGTCTGACATAAGGAATGAAGAAAAGAATCTATGGAGAAAATGGAAGATTATCTGACAGGGATGGTAGGAAATTTAATGGTGTACTTTGTAGCTAGTAACTAATTTAAAAAAAAAAAAAGAAAATACAGCAATTAGTGCTCTATAGGAAAATATTAAAGTTGTTACTCAGAGGACTATAAAGTTAGCTGAGATAACTGGAAATAGTTCTGTTGCTGTTGTGTGACAGAATGAATTACAGAAGAGAGAGATGTTCAAAGTTAGACTTAAATTTTGCCCATAGATTAAAAACAAGCAAATTTGGTAGCTATGGAAAAGATGAAATGATAGAAAAGATTTTAAAAATGCATTTTAGATAACGAGGAAGTACTGGAGAGAGGAACAGTGATATTGGAAAGATGGTTTTCAGGTCAGTCTCCAGATATAAAGCACAATGCCTAGTAATAAAACCAAACAGTATTACAGCGATTTTCTTCTCCTAGATATTATATGATATCTCCTAGATGGTTGCATATAAAATCCTATTTCCATTGAGTCAGTGAGAGTTTTGCCATTATCTTCTTTAGAATTTGATTTGGAGCCTAATTTAAGAAACTTAACCTTTGAGTAAACATACGGAAATGTTACTTTAATCTTCTGAAATACAAAATCTGTATTACAGACAAATATTGAAGAGTTTTCTGTAATATTTTACAACTATTGTAGAAAAAGACTGAAAAGACAACATGGAATGCATCTGTAGAACAAATTTATATACCCCAACAGGGACTAGAATTAAAGACACTAGCTGAAGACCAAAATCTGTAATGAAGCTTTTTACCTAAGCCAACACAGAGAGAGTCTTTCAAACCACTAACCAATCAGTATGGTAAAGTAGTCTCAGAAGTAATGAAGGCAAAAAAAAAAAAATTACTGTAATTGTTGAACTAAAAATCATATTGAGAAGGCCCTAAAGTGATGAATAGAATTAAGCTATAAGACAGAAATAATACTTTTAAATAGTTCTCTCTCTTATTTAGAATGTGTCTCATCAAGTTCCGCTTCATTAATCCCTTAAGAGAGAGCTGGAGCAAAGATGGAGGGTGAAAACACCTTACTTACTTAATGCAAGCCAAGAAAATAATCAGCCCTACTAAAAATAGTGTCCCTTTCATTAATACCAAGATGCAGAGCTGGGTCTCTTTTAATGGGTTAATAGAATGGAACTGTCAGTTGAGCCCTAGATTTTTCTTCTCCAAAATGTGAACCTTTACCTGTTGGCAAGCTTATAAAAAATCTTTATTTATGCTAAAGATCAGCCCCACCAGCACAATTTGGAGTCAAATATCCATTCTTGACCCTATACAGTCACTGGTTTTGACATAACGTACTCCAAAAATGGTTGTTGTAAATATCAGATCCAGGTATGTGACAGTTCTCAAAATTTGAATGTATTCATCTCCACAATGTTTTTTCAGGCTCACCTAGATTACTAGCTATGACTGAGGCAGATGATCATTTCATATCAGATCTTTTTACTTAGCCTTTCCAATTTGGAGTAGGAATTTGTGAGTCATATGGACACGTTCAGGAATGGAACCAACATTAAATATTAAACAGTGGTACCCACACAGTACAGTTATAGCTGTCTTTGAAGGTTCAGCCATCTCACTGACTAGTTCTTTTTTCAAGATTGGATAAGATGAAGAACCTCAGGTTATGTGTTTGAAAAGTTCAGGACCACATAAGGATTTTCACAAATCTGGTCCCAAACAATCCCAGTGCCCTGCCTTGCAATACACCCAGGGAATCAGTTCCTACAGGGCTGATTTAATTGAATTTGAACCTCTATCTAACCTACCGGAGCTGGTTCTTTTTTGATTGCCCTAAACCAAATTTTTACAGAAAATAGTTTACAAATGCATCATGAAAGAATACCGGGTTCACAAAGCCATAAAGATAAAGCTCAGTTTCATTTTTTCTGCTCTATAGACAGGATTTACAATTGATAGGGAAAAAAACCATGTCCACTATGAACGATAATGGACAAGGAACTAGTATATTCATTCAGTAGCTGATTTCTGTTAGCTGGGATAGAGAACTGCATAAATCAAGGATTCAAGGAAACAGAGAAAAGGGATTATATAACATGTAGATGAGAACAAACATGGCTGTGAAAAGATTAGATACCTTAAATACCCAAGAAACAGAAATATTTTCTTTATGTTTTCAAAGGAAAGGAAGATTCAAAATTAATCAGATATAAACATGCGAAACTCCAGAAAAGGTACGAGTCTTAAATACTTTCCCATCCTGTAAAAGAGTACATAACATATCGTGGACTATTTAGTGAAGTATCCATTGCTGAGTGCCCAGAACAGTTTTCTGAACTTCAGCAATACATTAAAAAGCCTAATTTAATGAGGAAGGCAACATGGATTTATGACAGCAAGGTCTTTCTTAATTAACTTGCTAGTGTTGTTAAATAATGTTATCACCGGAGCAGAGGAATGGAAATGCCATAGATACTATCTCTTTCAGTTTTATTACAGCACTTGATATAATTTCAGATTAAAGACTATAAAGTAGAAAAATGTCTCATAAACAAGTAACAACAAGTAGTGGGTTAAGCTGACTGGTGAAGAGACTCTTCTTACTTTTATATGTAATTGAGTTAGGCAACAATATCAGATAAAGCTAGAAATACAAAAGATTCATGCACTGTTAGGCATGAAAGGTATGCTAAAGGGCCAACCTACTACCCCACAAAGGCAATAGAAGTTCTCTGCGGACTTCAATGGGAGCTGGATTGTAAATTTATTAGCCTTTACTGATTAATATAAAAAGCTATTTTTTCTTGAGATGCAGATGCTGTTATAAAAATTGTGAAAAAATGGTGCAGAAAGATGTAATTGATGTTTTCTGAAACATCTTGGTATAACACAGGAGTAAAAGTATCTACAGGCACAAAAACATTTATCATTATCTCCCTCACCATCACCTTGCTGGCTCATAGTTTAACAAGCTCTGTTAGGGGTCTTTAGTTTAATTCATGATTCTTCAGTTTCTGCTACTTTGTGGATCTCAGGCTCATCTTTTGCTTCTGCTTTAATTCAGAGCTATTGTGCACCCACCAGGCTCAATAAAATCAACAAAGTTCAATAGCGTGTCTTATATTTCTTACTTTAATACACAGGTGAAGTAGGCAGGGCCAATCATATCACAAATGTTACACTAAATACTCTGAAGCCTGTAGACTATAGGCACAAGTCAAGCCACAAGGAGATTAAAATCTACTCTGCATTTGATGTGAATTAGGTACTGATACTGCAAAAATGGCAATACATCTATCATTAAGGAAAAGCTAAGCTACCCAGAACTGGTTTCTTCAGCATCAAAACTTATAAACCAAGAGAGTGATGCAACTGACTTGGAAAACTAATGTTATGATTTAATCTGTTGTGTTAGAAACTGAAAGTCAGATTTTTTTTAACATATTTTGTGCCATATCCTGGCAGTAATACTTACACAGTGCTGCTGAGCAGCACTTTCTTCCATGTGAGAATACTTTGAGTTTCATTGGGCTACACACAGAATAAAACACTAATCAGTACAAGTAAGGTCTGGCTCTGAGTCTGGCTCATAGACAGAGGACCGGAGAGAGAACTTTGTTTTGGTTATTCTCTAAGTAGGAGACTTTGAATTTCCTTTTTACCTAAGCTACATCTGCTGAGCTAGTTTATTACAAAAGAAATGGGAACTATGGCAATACATAGCTCCAAGAGTCTCCCATTCATACCATAAATATGTGAGGCCATGGCTCTGGGCAAGCTTTTCAACACATTCAGTAGCAGGATTTGATAGAATGCAACAGCTAGCTCTCATTGCACCTCTTAATTTGCTTGCTGGAACTTGGCAATTTACCTTTCAAGAGCCACAGACCAAGTGGATATCTGTTTGGCACACACAAAAGTTCTTTTCAGGGATCTAGTGAAAGGGTAAGGTATGGTCTGCAGCTTAATGAAGTTATAAACTAGTGACATATCTTGCCAGAAAATATTCATGACCTACTAAAAGGAAAGAAAACTAGTCATCACAAAATAAGGGATTATGTTTTAATTTTTAATATACATAGTTTAATTTGTACTTAGCTGTTTTTATATATATATATATACACACTGGATTTGCAAAGCAAAGGCAATGGCTGCAACAACTTTTGTGGTACAAAGACACCACGTTAATAACGAAACCCTGAACCATTCATAGTTAAGGCCAGGTTTGTTGAAGAGTTCATTCAAGTTCTGGCAAACGTTGTAAGACTTTTGGGTGCAGTGCTGCAATTGATGTTTTCATGTGGCAAGTAGGTGAAACTGCTGTGGTTCAGGCTAAGTCTCACACTAAGTCTGAACTCAAAACCTCAAAGATGAACTCTAAGCCATGAATTTACATAGATTTACAAACATTTCCAAAATTCTGCAAAGGGAAAGTGCAGTTCAGTTCTTCAAAGGAGATCCACTTTCCAAAGTATACATAGATTTTGTTTTGTTATTGTCCCAGCAAGGACAGAAGAGAAGACTATATGCTATCTTCTTCTTGGAAACTCCTCTTTTCTGTGTCTGGGTCCTACACAAGTTGGTTATTTTTACACTGGCAACTCGTGTACAGGGTTTTGAAATTCCTGACGGAAGCAAGACCTGAAGCCTTGTCTCTTTGAGGAGACAAGAGCTTTTAACAGGTGATAGAAAGTAAGAGGGGAACGTTAGTAGCCAATATTGAAATATCAAGCTAGTGGTCACTGTTAAGAGGTTTAGAGCAGAAGTGATGAGGTTTTAAGGTCTGGGGAGGGGAAGAGGGAGGGCTGTGAATTGAAATGGTCTTCTTGGACAAGGAGCAGTAGAACATGGGTCTAAAAAGAATAAAGCGTCTGAGAAAGCATTATGTCTGATTTGAAAGCATTTACTAGTGCTTGTGCCTCTCATTTAATGTGCTATGATTATGATTAAATTTAAATTTAATCAGCTTCTGAAGAGCAGCTCAGGTATGTGGGGAGAGAGGGCAAACACATGGAAAAAGCAGTAGCTCTGCAAGGTGCTTTTGGGGTTGGGAGAAATGGGGATGCTAATGCAGCAAGACATAGGGTTTATTTTGGAAAAGGATTTAGCTCAACCTCAGGGAGACAGCTTGGAGCAGGAAAGTGAATCTGGGGGAGATCATTAGTAAAGGGTGGCTGGGGAGCAGGCAAGGGCTCTCTAGCGGGAGGTGTGGGTACCGGGAAGCCCCAGGGCCGGAGGGACTGAGTGGCTGCCTCTCAGCAGGGCTGGGGTGGGAATGCTAGGGAAGGAAGGGTTATCAAATCACACTGGGGTCTGACTGCCACCTGGGCACCTCTGGTTTGTTTCAGTTCTTCTGTAGAGTTTAAATGAATTTATACATAAGCCCCAGACTTTAGAAAGGATTAAAAGGCCTCTGGAAATAAATGCAGGTAGTTTATAATCTCAGTTGTCTGGCTCTTCTTGCATTTTTTTTTCCATTTCTCTTTTTATTTCCACAACTTGCCAGTAGTCTTAGGTGTAACAATATATACTATGCGTCAGTGTTCTGCCTACCGCTACGACTGAGCACAACATGCTGATTTCCACAGGCTTGAAAAGGAAAAAGCATGAAAACACATGTACACGCACATTTTAAAAATATTTACTTGAAAAATGTTAAAAGAATGTATAACATTTACACATTAGAAGGTCTTGATCCAAAGTGTTTTCCTCAGAAGGATGTACTGTTTTGCTATGTGGTAGGTGCCCTAAACTGCTGTTAATCTGAAAAGAAGCAAGAAGTATTTGGTGCCACCACAGAAACATTTAGGCACCTAAAGATGAAGGTAAGTACGATGGAACAGAATACGAGTTAGGTGCCTAACTCACCTGATTTCAGTGGGAGCTAGGCATGCAATGTATTTAGTTACTTTTGAAAATTTGACAAGGTGCTTATCTGCATTTTTAGCCACCTAAATGTGTTTAAGATCTGGTCTTAATGGAGCCTGTTGACCCTTCCACATATATTGGTTGCCCTCCCCTGAGACCACCATCTTGCTGAACATCCAGTGCACAACTACCCACCATCACTAAGCAAGATTAACCTGTGTCAGTGTTTTGGGAGCATAAACCCTTAAGAGATTAGGCAACCTAAAATGAAAGCCAAGTAATTTACTTGACCTTTTACCGCCCATTTCTTCTGGGTAGCTTTTTAATAAAATCTCCTTACAATCAATAAAATATATTTATAACAAAGTACCACACTCCTACCAACAATCTGCGAGCTGGTACATACACTTCGCGGCTTATAAACTGACACACTGTAATAGCTGCACAGTTTTTAGCAGCTGTCTCTCACACCATGTGTCCTGCCCAAGTGGAGACTGAGATTCAGACATGGTGTTCAAAAACTGGGATTATCCTGTAATTTTCAGAATAGATGGCAACCATATAATAATTAATTCCTGAAAACCAAGCAGGGAGAAACAGCTGAAGAGGAGAAGTTTTTTTTCATTGCAAAGAAGATGTAACGCCCAGGGGGCTCTCAGATATTCTGGAGGTGGGTATAGGATAAGAACCTCAACAGTAAACAGATAAATTGATATTACGTTCCTACCCACAGTCTGGTTTGGAAATGGATGTGTGACTTCCATAGCAAACAGCAGATGAATCTGCACATCCATCTTTATACATGACTGTAAATGTGTTTAGGAAAAAAAAGAGTCCAGAGATATGAATTCTACCTAGATTTTAAAGAATTAATCCTCTTCTCCCTTTTTACCTGAATGAGGTTAAAAATATCCTTTCCTGCAAACTGCAGACAGGTCTCTTACAACCTGGCCTTCTACCTCAATGCATTCTACATAGGAATAGTGGCATCCTTTTAAAATTAAATTTTCAGCCTTGAAAAGCCTACCTTTTCCATCTTTGTGATGAACATGCTTCTACTGGATCTGCAAAGTAAGTTGACAAGACAGGAGGCCACTCGTCCCAACTGCAGTCACTGAAAGCTATCACAGACCTTGTTACATGCTAAGAAGAAGCTACGAAGTCAAATATGGACACCTATTGCATTTGAGAGCTCTATTTTTTAGCCCTGTATCTTAAATGGGGGTGAAGAAGCAGGATTTGGGCCTTTACTCATAAGCAATACTAAAATCATGCAATTTGCAACTCTTTTAAATAATGCAGGAACAAAAGTTTTGAGTAATCTTATTCTATATGCTGTTTTCTTGGCTTTCTAGCCACAGTTGAGTTGGCTCATCCAGTCATTGGAAGTAAGAACTGACTCTCAGTAAATCACTTGATTTGCATAACATACCTGCTTTTTACAAACAATGATTTCCTCACCAAAATGCTAACAAGTTGGCTTATTTTTTATTAATTAAAAAAAGCGGCCGCCAAGCTTGATTCCTTCTTTTATTCTACTTTTTGATAGTACATAGTGGTGAAGTTGGCAGATCTCCTTTACAGGTTTTAAAATTTTCAGATTCTGTTGGAATTCAGAAGAAAAGTTTCAAAGTGCTCTGTAGTGTTACAAAAGACTTGTGTCATTTTCATCTGTTAGCTTGAGTAACTTGCCAGTAAATAAAGATGAAGAATTACAATAACTTAAAATAATATTTTTGTGTATTTAGAATACTTTCCAGACAGGGATCTTAAATTGCTTCATGAATGTTAGGGAATACAAGCAATGAAAACCTTACTACATCACTACCTGGAAAAAGAAAGGAAGAAAGAAGAAGCAAAGCTGTTTTGGGGTGGAGAAAGGGAGGCCTAGAGATAGCTAGTGCCTGACCCAAGGTCATATGGGAGGAAAAATGCATAGCTGATGACAGAACCCAGGGATGAGCTTACAGAAAATAGCAGTAGGCTTCTGCATCAAGAAAAGACACCTCAATCTGCAATCAGATTTTTAAGAGCACAGGGAGAGTAGTCAAAATCCTCTAGTTTTATAAGAAAGGCATTTAAGATCTATGAATGATGAATGAATGATGATATTCTTCCTACTACATAAGGTAGTACTTGCATTTCTTTACTGCACAGAGTAATTCCTGGAATAATTAAACAAACAAACAGAAAGAATGAGGACACTTTGGAAGGACTGACATTATGGCTGATTGTCAAAGAAGTTTTAGGTTTAGGGGTGCTAATCCCATCAAAACAAAATAAGAAATGGGTGCCAAACTCTCTGGAGCCTCATTGAAATTCTCAGCTCATATCACTGTAATTGATTGCATATGAGCACAAATTAGAGTTAAAATAGAATTTAATTCTATCATGTACATATGTTCATTTTTTTCCTGCCGTCATTCATTCATTGCTTTTTTAAATGCACCTTTCATTGAGTGATTTACAGTAATAAAACAACAACCACAGAGAAAAGATGCTTCCTTCCATACCCCCCAGAATCCTAAAATATTAAAAAGCAATAATAAACAATGGACCATAACATCAACTGCCTTGAATTGACACCATTCTCTGCCAATTTAAACTAGCTGAGTACGTGGCCTCCTGCATTTTTGTGTTTTCCAAGGTTATTCTCAACAGCACCTGCACAGTAAATAAAGGTAAAAGTGCAACAAAATAGATGCAGACATATCAGCAAATGAGGAGCCCTGCTTCCACATACATTAGTGAACTTTTCTCCTGACAAACAGGCTATCACCGTATAATGGGCTTTTCCTGAAGTTTACTGCGGCACTGTTTATAATAACATTGCATCCAGCCTGCCTTGTTGGTACTTTTGCATTGCAGGGTAACAGTTCTGAGGTGGCAGCAAACAGCTTCCGTGCTTGTGTCAGGAGAAATAAAACTGTTATTATTTCATACACTTCAGAGGCCACACTCGAACTCAGCAGCTCTGCAGAGCTGTTGTGAACAGAAAGCTCTGCTGTAGAACACCGGGCTGCCCCCTCAACAATAAACCGTCTTCTCTCCCCTCCGTGTTTGGCTTCCCGCCAGTTGCCCATTTGCTTTACACCATCAATTTATATTCACTGAGATGGTGTAAGGTTCTAGAACAGCACTGATTATCAAATCTGCCTGCCAAACATATGAGCAGTAAAAGCTGGTCTTCCAGAGTCCTACATGTATCATCCAAGGGCCCGATCCTGCGAGCTCGCCCTACGAGGAGCAGCGCTCGGATCAGCCGAAGTCAACGGAGCCCTTCACAACAGCAAACGCCACTGCTGGGAACAAGTGCTCGTGGGACGAGGTCCTCGTCGGCTCGCTTCCTTGCGCAGAGCTTTAAAGGAGTGCTTTTCAATAACCCCACAACGGCATAAGTCCTGCCAGAGTCCATCGAGAGAGCTTGTAGCTTTTGTTGCATCTTTTGATTGCTATTTCATACAGCCACAATTTGCCAGCTGATACGATCTCCTCCGGTATATGTGAAGCAGTTTTTAAAAAGGCTTTAGAATAGCCATGCAGCCGCTCATTCCTTGCTAATCCCAAATATTGAAAAGCCAAAAATCTCTCGCCCTGTTACCCCTCCCCACATCCAAAACAATCCAACATCAGAGTTCAAAAAAAGTTAAAAATCATGAAGCTTTAGAAAAGGACTTTAAAAAGAATACAGGCTGATTTTTATTTGCCTTTAATGTCTAAGGAGCAGGTAAGTCCGACTTCCAAACTTTCTATTTAATCATGAGGTCTAAGAATTTACTACTTCTTTAAATGGAAGTTTAGATTCTCAGAGGAAAGAAAACAAGATGTTTACAGCTGTGATGGTTCTTTAGAAAGACACCAAATGTCATGAGAGCAGCATTCAGGAGAACTGAAAACACCGCATTAACAATGGATTTTAGCAAATTAATTAGCCTTGCCCATTTTAATTTTTCTTTCACAATGCTTTAAGCTTGTGAGAATCAGCCACAATGGGTTTTGTTCATAAGTTACTTTGCATCTAAAAAGAATTAGAATATTTCATGCTTCCTTTTCCATGCAGTCATATATTGGTAATCCTAATTTGAATCCTTTCGTCTCATGTGCAATTAGTTCTCACTGAAGCCAACAGACGTCATCCATACGTAGGGAAAGTGGGATGGAGCTTTTTAATGAGTGGGAAGTAAATGTAACAATGAAATAGCAAAAGAAGAGGTTTTGCAGAAACAATACAGCTTTCTGGATGTGAAACAAACCTGTAGAGATAAATACATCTACCTACTCTTTGCTTAAGAGCTATAATGTTGAGCTTACTTAATGCGTTCAAAAGTGCGCATGCATTTTCCAAATGTTTCCTAGCTATATTAATCATATCTCAATCCTAAAATGAACTCTGTGCAAGAATACTTATGCACATCCATAGTGTTATCTGCAAGATTACAGCCTTTATTGCCGACTATTTGTAAATAAGGATAAAAGTCAGCGTAGGCATCTCTTCAAATGCAACTTTAAAATACCATATGTCCTTATGCTTGTGTTATGTGACGAAACCTGACAGATCAAAGGACCAGATTTCCCACTCTACATTGATTATTTACTATCATTCATTTTCATGCATTTTAATATGTGGTATCTACATTTAGGTTCTTGAGAGCCAGAGAGAATTCAAGCTGCAATACTTGGATCCAGACTCTGAACTTCACATAGCTTGGGGATCTGGCATTTTGGTTCAGCTTTTCCTCTATGTAAACAACAATGTATCTCAGATGAAGTCCACACTGCCTTCAAACATGCTCAAGCTGTCTTACCCTTTTCCTCCTCTCCAATCTATTCACCTTTTCCCCTCAAAAAAAGAAAAAAAAAATCAGTTCATGGCTAGAAATTCATAACAGATTTTGACTGCAGGCATCAATCCTTCAATTCACTGTGTAAGTCAGTGAAGTCAGTCAGCTCATGTTGTCTTTCTAAACGTAAACTAACAGAGTGACCCAACACAGACAACAACAGGGCTTCTGACACCTCTCTCTATTGCCCAGTCATAAATTCATAAAGGGATGTGTACTATCACCAATTGGTAAGTTTGCTAGATAAACATCAACACCGATTTAATGACTTGTGTACACGCTGTAAACCAGGGAATCTTTATACAAAGAAATCAGATAAATCAAACATGAGCTGAGGCTTAGAGGAAAGCAATTAAAGCTTTAAGGTAAGGTTGCTGAGGGAAGGCCCCGTATCACGTTATAGTGTATAATAGAAAATGTGTTAACATGGAGTACAGTATGTGAAATTAAATTAATTAGTAATATAAAACACTTCTAAAGAGCATGTCCATTGACAGATAAATAGATTAAACATAAGAGATAAATAACCCATTCAGAGATCTCAGCTCTTTTTTATCAAAGAAAAGAAATGAAAAAAGAAATCAAACTTCCTAAAAGACAGGGGTGATAAAAGCATAGCTAAAATAGACATTTTAAAGCCGACTTGTTCGCCCCAGGCTAGTGATTGAAAAGAAAAAGCATAGCCGGACCATAAAAAACCTATTGGACCATATTTCATTTGCTATAGTATATTTAAATGTTTCACTGCACACCAATTTAAATCTAGTGCCTTATAGGCTGGTATAAAATACCTTAAGCTGTACTACTTTCTGAGCAACTGTAAGGAACCTTTCTTTGAGACAGACTTCTTATAGTTACTTCACATAGCCTTTCTTAAGGTTAGTAATATACTTAAGGCTATATGGGCAAATTTTTTTCTGCTACAGACATCAAAACAAATTACAGCTCCTTCCCCCTAACAAAATAAACACGTAATCTTCCGTTAGGATTAAGCACTATTAGCACAATGCAGACTGGAACAGGAAGAGCTCCCCGAGTCCACGTACAAAAGTTTAAGTTTAACATGTTCCCTAAACTCCAGACCTTTGTATTATGTTCAGCTCTCCACATAAAGCCGAGGCTGGAGGTCCCTACTTTTACTTTCTTCATGCAACTGGCACAATTTAAGGAACCATTCAATTAATTGCATATGAAATCCATATCTGCTGCCTGTTACTCTTCACTGATTTCTTCTGTGTATCTCTCTCCTAAGCTTTTACCAGTTTCTCAAATAACTTTTCCAGTTCCACCTGTGATGGTAACATACTGCTGACAGAAGCTGGTGGAGCACTTCCCTCATTCTGGTTTGCCAGATGAAAGAATCTGATAGCACAGAAGTTGGGACAACTACTACTTCCTGCAGCTTATATTACGGTCACTTCCCAGCTGAACATCGCTAGTTTCTGAGGTCAATGGCTTTGCCAGTTTTCTGGGATCCCAATGGACACACCGAGCATTTGCCAATTTCAGGCACACCTTTGGTGGTCCAGATTGTAACTGAAGGATCCCGGGATCTATGGCATCCAGTATGTAGAAGTGTCTTTTGCTCCCTACCACCTGAATTAGGTGAGTAATACAGAAGTTACTGTGTGAATTCAGTCACGTTGACGCCTATTCTAATCTGGAACTCGCTACGCGGAGGAAAGTAAGTTTTGTTTTGGTGAAAGTAGGCTTTCATTTATTCATCTCCACAGCAATAGGAGCCTACATGTTAGCTATCATAATACAAAATGCTTTTAAATCCTCCCTAAGGGAAATGTATTGTCCATCATTTCTGTAAAAAAGGAGTGGGGGATGGGACGCAAAGGTAAGTATTCTAGCTATAGGTCAAAAAGCAATGTTTCTCCAGCAGCCTCAACAATGTGCATCATTGCTTTAACACAGATGGTTAGAATTTGTGCTGGTTAGATTTGTCTGGGTGCAACAGAAAAATGGTAACTTGTAGCTCTTTTGTAAACATGGATGCAAAGCCAGTATTCACCTACAGGAAGTTTTGATGATGCAGAGGGGCACTTGGTCAGTATGTTATGAAGAAAAACAAGTTAGTAACACATCCAAGGGTGAAGAGAGAGGTGATGGGACATACTTTGAATGAGTAAACCATGCCGACTGTACAATGTAAAGTTTGGAAATATTTTGAGCAAGTTAGGTACACAAATTAAAGCTGTCCTGAGGCAACTTTAATTTACGTGACTGGGTGATTTGCTGTCACTATGTAACTGCCAAAGCCTCACTACTTTTGGCAACATCACAGAAGTAACCTTTCCATACAGGCAAATCACTCACTAGTAATATCTGCACTGAATTAACCCGTGTAAGCATTTCGGTCAATATGAAGCGTGCATTTAAAGACAAATTCTGGCCTCATGAGCACTGCTCCAAATCTGCAGTAACCTACTACCTGTCTCTCTCTTCCTAGTTTCTGGGAAAGGACTCCTAAAATTTGCCCTTTCAGTTTATTATAGGCAGAACAGGTATTCCCCTTGTAAGACTGTATTTCCATTTGCTAAACTTCGCTTTCCAAATTGGTATTTACTCTGTAGAATATTTGCCCAAGTCTCAATTATTTTGGAAAGTTTTAGCAAAAATGATTCAGCCATTTCTGAAAATGAAATTAAAGAAAATACTGGTATGTTGTTTCTTGCTATATTTAATTGAGGAGAGCGTGCTTTGGAACAGAAGCATAACATTTGGAGAAGAGATGGCCCTGCTCTCGGGGATGTGCCTTTTGCCATCTCTTTGAAAATCCACCCACATTTGGCCAAGCTATAAACCTTTGAAAATTTTCAATTAGCACTAGTTCAGTAAAGACATTTAAGAGTTTGTCAGCTAAATTCTTCAAAGACTCCATCTGTACTGAACATGCTCCAGCCTGTACATGCTGGCATCTGCAGCACCCCCCACAGAACAAGGGAGCATGCGCTGCTCCAGCTCCGAGCAGGACTTCCTCTGAAACAGTCCTTCTCCATTGCTGTGGACCTTCCTAGGCTAGGGACTGAGCACAGGGTGCTGTCACCTGTATCCTCCACATCCCACACCTATGTGGCAAGAAGGACCACAGGGGGCTAATGTAAAGCCAGCTGTCATTTTTCTTTTAATGTTTGCCTCCAATGTCTTTCATTACAAAAAGCCTTCAAAAGAGTGCATCAGTATGAGGCTCCTCTTTTGCAGTGAAATGGCAACTGAGTCGGGTCCCAGCTATTCATCCAATCTCCATCATCCACCTCACCGGCCCCAATGCTTCTTCTTCCCTCATCATTTCCCTCATCCCACTCCAGTCCCAGGGTCCAAGTCCCAGCAGCTGCCTCCTTCCAGCCCTCTCCTAGCACAATTAATTCTCAGTCAGTTTCTCCCAATGCTCCAGTTCCATTCTTTTACAATCTGATTCTCCTGAATTCCCAGTGTAGCGCCAGCCTCCTTACTCAGCCAGCCCCTCTTCATTTCCTCCTTTGCTTCGTGGTATCTCAGTCAGTGTGACACAAACTACATTCTCCTCTCTTGGACAGCTTTGGTCCCCTCTACATTTAGCTCTGGCAGCTTCTTCCACCACAGTCCTGGGTATCAGAAGGAATAGTAGGTATGGGATAATAGTTCTTTGTTTCGACGCCTGGCTGTGACTCTCATCTCAGGCACTTTGAAGCAGCCTTGCAATAGTATGTGCAATCCCTCTACAGCACGAGTGCAGTCTCATCAGCACGAGGTGGTGTGGGATTCATGATTATGGCTATTTAAGACAGAATTTCTGGAGGTTTAGCTATCAAAACCCAGGAAGTCTTCAATAAGCATCTGTGAACTGTGATTTTTGCTAAGACTTAAACCGTGGCCAAATTCTTACATTTTTATAAGGGAAGTGAAAGCACACTCCTAACATTCACCTGCCAAATTTCAAATCCCCCCCCTCACAAATGGGAGCACTAAAGCTGTTCAAAGAAAAGGTCTCCAGAATTATTTAACACTGTTAAATAATGTGCACCATGTTGTGTTTTTTTTCTGATCTATTTTGCCTGGAATTTTTCTTGAGATTTTAGCTGTCTTCTAAGGTCCTGAACTGGACATTGAGACTGCGCCTGTGCTGCTAGTCTGCAGTTATCGGTACACACTGTATCTCAGGATCAGAAACTAAATGTTTAAAATCCCAAGATTGGTAGTTTCTACAGATCTTGGCTTTTTATTTTAAGAAAATTAATTTAAAATAGAGCTCATTAAATATGTAATGTAAATATGTAATGTGTTAGATACTTGTAGGACCTTTTAATTGGATCAATTATTTTCTGTTGTGTATATCTTTATAATATTTCTAAGCTGTCTGAAAAGTTTAGCTTGTTTGTATAACACGGTATAATTTTTGCAAACTGATACAATTTCCTCTACTTTTCCCGCTTTTCCATCAGCTACTCACTAGGGTTGACTCTGAACAAGAGTTTGTTAATCCAGGGTGTCTGATAGGAGCCTGGCTCTACAGGGCAGAGCAAATGCCAATTAACATAAGTAGTCAAAGCAGTTAAGATACTTCTTGACCGTTGGATAATTTTCTGTCAGTAAGAAGAATACTGTTACTTCAAAAGTCTAGCACAATACTTTGTCTCAGAGGCATTGTTTCCATTGCACTGCATTTCATAGATCACTAAGCAGCATTAATTGTGCCCCATTCCTTCAATCTGACCATAGGAGGACTACGCCCAAACCGGGGTTGTCTATTGAGGGAAAGAGAAAATGGAGACCAAAAGAACAATACAAATGCATTTTGCAAAATTACAATACTCCTTTTTTTGTAGTTCATGACAACTTGGAGAGTTTGGAAGCTGAGCTTTCTCTACCCACTCCACAAGCCTGCAAAGTTTCTGGCCTCTCTGTCTTCTACCTGTATGAACCAACAAACACTTAAAGATTACCATCACCTGGAACGGCCTAACTGACCTGAAAACATCAAGCAAAACATATAATAAGTTTTAATTTTGGTGGGTTGGATTGGACTGGCTGGACACATGAGTAAAGTTACATAACATTTCATCTTCTATTTTTCTGGATTCTGGGTTGAGCTTATAACATGGATTCTGGGAAAGTCTTTCTGACTTCCTCCCTGGAAGGCTGGGAGGCATCTGATCATAGGAAAGAATCTGTTAGACTAAGAATGAAAGGTTTGACAGAATTGAAGAGTTTGCTGCCGGATCAACTTGTGGGTTGTAAGTAGGACAGGGGAAGGCAATAATGCACAGCAAAATGTTCTCAAGTTTCAGACCTAGTGGTCTGTATAAGCTGATAGCAAAGTGGCTGTTTAAATTTTATTTCTCTCCAGGGCTGGTATGCTTACAAGATGGGATCAATGCTGTACATGAGAGTTAGTTTGTCCACTCTGAATACTCTGCTTTTCATACACCTACATTTTGAGGAATTCCAGAAAAATGAAAGAAACATAAACCAAGAAAGCAAGATGCTTAGCTGAGAGATTAAGATTTTAAAAACAAACAAAGAAAAAAACAGCAAGTAGATCTCTCAAACTTCAAGAAAAAGAGAAAACTAAGGAAGAAAAATCATCACAAGAGTTCTATCAGAAATTTTGTTTTCCAAGAAAGCTTTTGTAAAAGTTTTTATACAGTCTTTGTAATTAAAAGTACTAAATCAGTATCATATTCTGGTAAAACACTGAATTAGCTTTTTAGGGATGACATTCCCTCAAAATTGTCTGTATGTACGTTTTTAAGACAGGAAGCCACCTTCACTGAAATATAAGGCCTTTTTGCTTAGAAACATAATCTTTTTGACACTTGGGAGATAAAACCTCCTGCTGTAGAAAATGGTTTGAATATTGAACACTGTAGGAGAAGTAACAAAATGTTGCTTTTAAAAGTGCAGTTTGGTAATTCCTGCAATCTCTCCATTGCGTGTCTGCACGGAAATTTCCAGCTTTTTTAGCATCTTGGAAAAAAATTACAAAAAGTCATACAAAATGATACTAAGAAAAGTCAAGGTCTGAGGCCCCATCTTCCTCCCATTAGATTCAATAGGAAATAAAAATAAATCCTATTGTTTCTCCGTTTGTCTAAGACCAGGCTGTGAATGAGGTGAGGAAACTAAACTACATTCTCAAGCTTAAAGGTGGTCCCTTTAGGTCAGGGCTCTGGCACACCAGCAAGTCATTGTAGGAAATGCAAATTGCCTCTTCTC
>VYZW01016471.1:5419-19946 GCA_013401315.1 Balaeniceps rex | reverse complement strand
AAAGTAACTCTAACTCAGCTGAAACCAGGACACTTTCTCATGGTGCTAAAACATATTTTTAATTGGATTCACCAACTGAATTCATTTTATATAATCGCCTTGGATTCTGTAGTTCAGCTGCTAAAAATCATTATCCTGGCTGGCCCCTAGCAGTCTTTCCCCACATCTGACCAACCAGTCCTGAATCCAGACACGCGTGAAAGGCTGCCTCGTGCTCCAGGGGATGATGGAAATATGGGAAGCTATCAATAGCCAGCTCAGGCTAAGGAAAGCACATCTCTGCAGGGGCTGAGCAAGCTGATGATTGGTTGCTGATTATATGGGGCAAATTCAATTGCATTTCCCTGCAATAGGTTATGTCTGTTTGACCATGATATCTACTCAGTTTGTGTACCCATTTAATTACATTGCAGCCTTTGTACTTGCAAAATGTAGAAACTCTTATTAAGTGAGTAACTCAGAAATATATCGGTTATCTAATTTTTAAATGGTTTTTGCCAGTCTTATCAAATAAACTCATAAAGAATTTTCATTGTATATGTATGCAATAGAAAGACCAGGGTATAAATACCATTTTGGTATCTAATTACCCGGTTCCAAAAGAGTGGTTCTCAGCCTTTCTCCTAGACTTCAACTCTGTTTTCTTCCTGTGCCTATTTAGTTTACCTCGTTAGCTGGAGTTGGTCTGAGCTTCCAGCTTGACACCTTCCAGATCTAACCCTTTGCTTGTTGCTTCTCTCTGTTCAGACTTGTGCCTCAGCCTGTCTTTCTCCCTTATCCAGGACAGAGTTCCAGCTACAGACCATCCAGCCTCTCTATCATCTTTCCAAACTCTCTCCATGATCTCCTTTCCTTGGCACAATTCAAACCTTTACTGTACTCTCCCTACCTTTTCCATTATTTGGCAGTCATATTTGATTTTCCTTCATATTTTTTTCTCTGTCCAAATATTAGTAGTTCTTCTGTCAAATCTCTCTGTCTGTCTGTGTCTCTCTCTTTCTGTCTCTTGGGAAAGGAAAGTTATCTTTGTTGCAGTAACTGGAGTTCTTTTGAGGTGTTTTGCCCATATATTTTCCACACTTGGTAATGTAGAGCCCATGAAATTGGAAAGGGAATATTTTGGACCAGTAAGGGCATTAAGGGATCCTTTGCCACTGCAGAGTCCAGATTTGTTTAGTTTCAAAAGCAGAGGAAGAGTAAAGGATGTCTACACTAATATGTACGCTTTGAACTTAGAGCCACGGGAAGCACTTTTGCCCATGAGACATGGTCTGAACCCAGCCAGTCCATAAACAGTAATAAATGGTTCAGCTGCAGGTCCATCTTCCTAGAAATCATTTTATACATTGCTGTGAAAACATTCCAGTTAAGCAGTCAGCCATGTTATCATAACACCAAATCCTGACCCTTGGGGTTATGTAGGATCTGCTCAGAACTAGAGTCTCAATAATGTTTTTTTCCTACTCTTCTCAGAGCTTTATACAGCTTCCAAATCTGAATCACACTAGCTGTATTCAGTGCCTGGAAAAACAGTTCCTATTCATTATCATCCTGCCTCGGTCTCTCCAGTACTCCTTAGGTTGCCAAATTGCCATCAGTGCTTTTACTCTTAGTTTGTGTCCTACTGGCTCAGTTTCTTTTTGTGTTCTGTGTTCTTTTAGGATTGATAATTTAAAAACGTATCATGCATTTATTTGAAATAACACCTTTTTTAAGAGGCATGTTCAGCTGCAGGAGAGGGTGCTTACTTGCTCATATTCTACAGCCATTCATCAAAGTACAACACTATGCAATCATATCACTAATAGCTATGGACCCAGTGTGGGAGAGGTCTATGGGACCTCACCTCTTAGGGGCGTCAATGCACAACAGAACTGGGCTCCGAGGGAGCCAAAGGGTCAGGATTCAGCTTTTTGTTCCGCAGTCGTATGGGCAAAACTAGAAGTTTTATGAAATGTTATTTGTTGTCCATAATTCATTGATTTTGGATGGAACCTAGAGGTTCACACTTGATAACTAAAATGGTGGTGGAATATCACTATCAATATAATCTTTAAAATTTTTGTATTACGCTCAGGTGTGTTTGTAGCCATTTTATCTTCTTGGGCGTACTGTCAGGCTATTTTTCAGGTACATATCATGATTTATGCCCTTTCTCTTAGAGTGAAACTTAATTTCACTGGAGTAATCACAGTTTCCAGTCTATCTTTTATCCACGACATCAACTCACTCACCAGCCTAATGCTCCATTATCCGAGGAACATCACGTTGTTGTGGTATTACCTTTCCCTGGAGGAGGCTGAATTGCTTTTATTACTTCCTGCTTGAACAACCGCTAATCTCTTTTCTGGAGTTCTTCCAACAGGATGACTCTACTTCTGACACGACTGATTCAAATTGCCCTTGCCAGGATTTAACAGACTGAAATACCTGTCTCACTTTCTTCAAGGACAGAGATTTCATTTCCTATAGAATCTGTGATTTAAAAACAGGTGTCAGGTTTTGTGCAGTTTCCCATTTATCCTCCTGTTTTGATGAACTTGCCCGCATTCTGAGTTTCCTGATGCCAAATTGCTAATTATTGATACCTACAGGTTTACAACCTGTAAATCCCATTGATTTCTATTCCTATTCAAAATCTAAACTGCCCAGAATTTGTTGTTAAATTCCTGTTTTCCAAAAAAAAAAATTAATTTTCTGGACTGTGACTTCCTAGGTTGCTAACCTGAGCTGCTAAATCATCTGCTTACTTTTAAATCTAATGTTCAGTATAGAATAAGTTGTGTTAAACCAGTTCCTGAACTTTATTGATGTACAAAGAAGTTAGATCTTCTAGGGCCAAGAGCTTAACAGCAGTCACAGGAGAAATACATACCATACCCAGTCTTCACCAAGTTAACACTGTGGCTGTATGCTCAAATTATACTGAAGGGACACTCCCATTTCTAAACTCACAAATTAAATTCCCCTGAGATTAAGCAGTAAAATTGCAGCAATGAACTAATATTCAAAAAGCTTTCAGCTTTACCATTGAATACAATGTCTATGACAGGGCTCAGGACTTCCTGGGGTTGGGGAAGAAGAGGTCTGAGAATGGTGGCAGAAGAAAACGAGAGCCTTTCCCATGACCACCAAAAGCCTCCCATGATTCCCCTTCTCCACCACCCTGCCGCAGCCCCACAGACAGGTCCTGCAGTGGTAGCTATATTGCTATGTCAGCTTGATCAGGGGTCTATAAACAGTATTACTGAAGCACGTTGTGTACCTTAACTTCTGGTTTTAGCTGGAGGTGAGTATTTTTTATGTAGAAGTCTGTCCCTTGAGCAACACCCTTTCAGTTCTTGGGGAAGTATAGAAAAAAGTAAAGCCGGTTCCTCCTTCTGACGGGGGCTGATCACAATAAACATCTCAGACAAGTAAGTGGATAGTTGGAAGTCACGCAGGTCCTGCTGTCTCTCCATTTCCTCTCCCAGTCTGTAATGTGCCTTTTTACTCTTGGCAGAAGGATTTAAGAGATGCGCCTGGGTCTAGTGGTTGGCTGCCACTCAAGAGAATTGACGAAAATAAGGGGAATGGCTTATCAGTGTCTCTTGTGAGAGGATAAAGATTAACTTAAAGACAACACCTAAGTAGTTTTTTTAAGCAACTTAAATTAGATGGGATGGGTCCTATCCCATTTTTAGTATCACTTAACACATTGGGATCTCCAAAAGCCTCCTTGTGCTGTTGTAACATAAATAACGTAAATAACAACAACAACAACAACAACAACAGATTCCTTCTGGTGATGGCTCTGATCTCATGGAAGAAAATCACAGATGTAAAAGAGTACTAAAAAGAGACATATTTAATTATGTTGATATCTCTTTTCTAAGTTACCTGGATTCTGACAGTCCAGGTTTCTCATTTTAACAGAGTGTTTAGACCTGGCTATTTCAAACCACTTTAGTCCTACTCAGCTCGGTGGGAGCAGGTTGATATGGACTAGCTGAAGATCGAGTCCATTCTGTTTCACTACTGGAAGGGTACAGACACCACAATAGAAACCTGAACCCACTGGAAAAAAATTAGCAAAGTATATGGTAAGAACAGTGAAAATCTGATCTTCTTTCCATTAACTTCACTGCCACATAAATTTCAATTTACGGTTAAGATTATTAACCACAAGAAGTGACTTGTTTTGAAGCTGATAGCATACATGTCTATAGTCTACCACCTGTAGTTTGACTATCCAAAACATAAGCAGAATTTTCTCGGCTTCTTTGGTGCTCAGAGCTGGTTTCAGAGTGGTGTGAGCTCCTGAAGGGACTGTGCTTCTAACTGTGCCTGTGTCCGGATTCAGTGACAAAACTGTGCGCTCAGATATTAGGTCCATTAACAATGACTGCCTTTTTGAAATGGAGAGTGTGACTTATTTGATTATCCATTTAGTCAGAACATGATTGCAGAATACCCTTTAGAATAAAGTATTTAAATCAACACAATTCTCCCCGGATGTCTTATTAACTACTATTCAATAAAGAGTGGCAATTGCTTGGCTCTAAAATTGTTTTTTTCCCTCCAACAAAAACATTTTAAGGCATCACACAAGTGTACATGCAGCAGTGGGCAGGAAGCCTCCTTTTAGGTTTGGGCAATCAGCCATTCATCTCTGCTTTTTGTTTCCTCAAGGTTAATCCTTCTTTCATCATGTTTTAGTGGCAATAAAGTTTTTCTAATGGATTTATTCTTGCCTGTTCATAGAAACCCAATGTGAAGGTCTTACAGATTCATTTCTTTCAAAGCTTTAGAAGTAAATAGATCTGTGGTAGAAAAGTCTTGTCTGGTCACTTACGCTGTCCTTATCTCTGCCTGTTTTTCTCCAATCTATTGCTTACCCATTTACTCACCGTCCTCGTTCCTCCTGCGCCCTCTTCTTTGTCACTTACCCCTGAATTCTGTTGAGGCCTTAGTGCTTGAATGAATGTGTACATGAAACATACCTTACATCTGGTACACCTACATCATATATACCAGCCACCCTATATGGGTACGATACATTCATGTCCTCTGACCTATGCACTTTTTCCTGTTCGTTGCTGCTGTTAGTTCATGTCTTTAAAAATGAAAATATTTTGTTTACCTGGAATATCCATTTTCAGCATCATTGCACAGATCTTCAAGATCTCTTTGAAAGGCACACTTTAAATATACATATTTAATAGTGGTGATTTCTTGTGTCTCAAGCAAGTAAAGGAATTTAATTGCATATTGACTTAAGAAATAGATCATGCCACATAAGAGAGAAAGGAGAAGAAAGCTGTCTCTGACAAGCTAACCTGAGGTAAAACTCATTTGTGATCACAAACAGAGCAAAAGCTGAGCACAGCAGTAGGACACACCAGCCACATGGGACCAATTAGCACCATTAGGACCTCCCTGTATCCTGACTTTAGCTGGGCAGAGTCTCCAACACCTCAGAGAAAAGTGGAATATTCTCCCTGGTCACCACTTGTAATTTTATCTCACACTGGGGTGAACTCTGTGAGACCTCCCATCTCGCTTTCTGGTTGACATGGTCACCACTCTGCTTGCAATAAGAAACATGCAGAGATGGATTTTCTAAACCAACTACTTTCTTAATGTGGCCAGAAAGTATGATTGGGTCACTTTGGGCTATTTTATTTAAAGTAATTATTGTTTCAGGGGTCCCCTCTCTCTCTTCCCCCCTCCCTTTTCAGGGTGGCACAGTTGTCATAGACAGTCAATGAACTGGACCATGGCAGTGCAGCTGTATGCACACCCAAAAATAAAAGATGGCGTAGGATGAGTTGGTGGCCCCAAGGTCAAGGAGCACAGACCAGTTTGTGACCTCCCTGTGTAGACCTCGCTCTGCAGGGGATGCGCTGCACCCACCGAGGCTCAGCCTGACCCTTCTCCCTCCCCAGGTCTAAAGCTGCAGTGGTGGTATGGGAGCCCGGTCCTCCTATGGTGTGAATGTGGTGTATCCTGGCCATTCGGCGTACAGAGCGTGCTGAGATGGCGCTGAAGGGAGCCAGAGCTCATACAGTCCTGTCCCCATTGCCTTTTGGGAGCAGGTACCTCCGAGGCCCTACAGAGACTTCACAGAATCCTTCAGAACATCCCAGTAATGAGCTAATGGCGATGCTGTGGGGCTGGTCGGGGCCCCAGCGGTGAGCCTGGCACAGGGATGCCTCTAATTAACAGTGGAGACAAACCTGCTAGGGCCAGTGCAGAGTCAACAACGCTCCGAACGCGAGTTTGCATTAAGACTCAACTTCAGTTGTTTGCCCAAACGCAGAATGAGGCAAACCAGCACGTTTCAAAGTTACATTGAGCCTTAGACAGGAACCATGGAGAGGCTTCAGCACTTGTTTGAGCTTTCTGAGAAATTATGACTGAAAATATCTGGGTATATGTATATTTTAGCAGAAATACATATATACCTGCTGGAGGTAGTTTGAGCACACCTGTTGAAAAGGTAGGGGTGCAACTGGTAATTACAATATCACATTACTATCACTTAGTCACGTGCAGCTAGGCTACGTGCCATTTATTTTAATCAGTTTATATTTCAATTTTATCTGTGGTTTTATTCCATAACACAGCTCCTCAAATATGATTTGGGCTATCACTTCAAAAATCAGTAGTGCGCAGATTAATGAAGTTGACAACCCTTCCTGCAAGGATGATGCATGGACCCGTACCAAAACTGAAGGAGAATGCCTGGGACTATTCGATCTGGACAGCCTGTTCCAATGCTTGACCACTCTTTCAGTAAAGAATTTTTTTCTAATATCCAATCTAAACCTCCCCTGATGCAGCTTGAGGCCATTGTCCTATCACTTGTTACTTGGGAGAAGAGACCAACACCTATTGAGTAACACGCTGGTCTATTTGTATTTGCTGGCCTCAGTAAAATGTGCATGGAGCCTCCATTCCTTTACCTGTTTGTAGAAATAACTCCAGATGAGTCAGTTCTTTATAAAGATACCCAGTTTTTCAAAATGTGCATTGAAATATTTGTTAAGACAAAGCTAAATCAAGTGGCTGCAGTGGCCTTGTTTTAGGAACCATTTCCAGTGGGTGCCTGGTTAGGGTGCAAGAGGTTCACCTAGCACTTTGAAGAGGTGGAAAACCAAAAGTCCTTTAAGCATTAACTTTCCTTTAATGACCTTCCCCCACCATAACTCTTCCTCTTTGGAGTGATGGTAGAAATGGCACTGGGTGAGACCCCGCTGCTGCACAGAGCCCGGCAGTGCCGGGGAGCCTCACAGCGAAGCTGGCTCCTCAAGGCTACGCATGGAGAAGGTGAAACATAACTCTTAACGTGAGGCTGAGACATAAATAAATGACAAAATTTTTAGCAAGGCTACAATTTCTGCTCCTATAGGTTTCACTTTACATTATCTTCAATAGAAACCAACCCCCCAGAATTTACCGTCTTTTCATTTGTCTTGAACTAGAGCAATCCATGTGTTTCACACATTAGCTTTTATTTTGTCAGCTGAAGTAGTCGAACTTTTCAGATTCAATATCTGTGTATTTTTGTATCAATTCAAGTCTCACATGGAAAGCTTATTTGAAATTAAAATCTAAGTTACAGGGAAAGACTACTGCTAAATGCAGGACTACGCTGCATTGATTGTCATATCTGATTTTTGACAGATGTAGTCTTATGGTATACAGCAATTTTTCTCTGAACATCTTACTGAAAACCTCATCATCCTGTGACAAATGGATCTAAATAACTCTTGAAACCTATCCTACTAGATCTATTAAAAAAAATAAATGCCTGACAGGCAAGCAAAACTAGAACCAAACCTGCAGACAAGCTTGAGAAGAGCGACAGGCAAATTCATCATGTTTCTTCTGTTATCTTTTACATGGAACATCAAATTCCAGCCATTAAAAATAGAAAACATTATCTACAATTAAGAAGGACGTTGCAATGATTGTCCCCAAGCTTTTGTGTGTAGATTAAAATGTACACTTTGAGAGCGAGCCTCTTAAAAACATGGACTATGCCTCTGCAATGGTCCTTTCACACTATTTTTATTATTACAAATCTTTAGTGAACAACTGATGAGCAATAATCTCACCAGAATTAGCTTCATCATTAAAGTGTCTTGCTTTTTCATCACTTGTAGTGGAATGTATTTCAGTTGCAGTCTGAAATACATGATTTAGAAAAGAAAGACTGCAGTTCTGCCATGTGGCTGTCTCCAGCACGTAAACTGGCTGTGGCTGTGATGTCCCCGCTGGAGGCTGCTGTCATTAGCGGAGAAACCCTGACACTCTATTAGACAGTTATTCACTAAAGAAATATTCATTATGCAAACCTCTGCCCGAAGACCTGCTAGAATGCCACAAGCAGAAGCCTCAGCTGGTGTAAATGAATGCAGCTTCAATGGCTTTGGCAGGGCGGTGACTGCCTGCTCCATCTGAAACATCCATCCTGGGTTCTGGTTTTCAGCATCTCTGCTCTCATCACCAGCAAAAAGAAACAATTATTTGCCAAATTTTCTTCGTTGTTAATCATTAATCTGTGACTGTGTTCCCGTCTCTAACCTCAAATATCTTGTATCTATGTATTTTGTATGATGCTGATACATGGTGATTTTTCTATCTTGTTTGACTTGGAGCTGTAAGTAGTGTTTTGAAAACTTTTATTCTTTTCTTAACACCTTAGGTTTTCTTGTTTTATTCTCCTGCCTTGATCCATGCAACAAATCTCCTGCTACAAAGCCGTGTGCACCCTGCAAATGTCTTCCCCTTCCACCCTTGTTGCTACCTCAGGGATGATGTGATGGTAATCCTGAAGGGCAGATCCTCTGTCCTCCTCAAATGAACGGGCCCTGACGTGCTGAGATGGTTCCTGCAGGCAGAGTCCCTCTGAAGACGATGCTGTCTGACAAGGCAAATAATTCAGTGTTTCTTCATCTCATTTCAGACCAATGGGGCTTCTGGTGGTGTGATACTGAAAATGTGCTACGTGTTGCCTGTCCTGATCAAAAGGGTTAATAGTGGTCACTGTCCTGGACATGCTTTAGAAGCAGCAGCTTAAAGAGTGTCAGAGCAGGGGCCAGCAGAGCAGGCACAGCGCTGGGCTTTGCTCCCACTGCTGCGACACCCGCCCGGCCGGAGCGCAATCTGCTGTGCGACAAGCTATTCCCATCTTCATGCGTCAAGACCTTAAGCCTTTCTTCTTTGACACAGAGATTAAGGGCAATCCTGCCAAATTCAAAACCAGATCAAGTACAGTACTTCAGCGAGATGGACTACTGGCCTACAAACTGCCCAGCGCAGGCTGGACTCCTGGGCTTCTCATGGGAACCTGTCCCCTCCAGTTTTGCGTTCAGCCGTGGGCACCACATTGCCCTGAACTTATTCTGAGCCTTTACGTGAATCGCAAAAGCTGAGCTAATTGGCTGCAAACCAACCAAATCAGCACCTTTTTTTTTAACTTTTTTTTTTTTTTTTTTATAGCTGCCAGGCACAGGTACCTACAAACACTGATCTGGGAACTGACAACCTAGCAAGGCATTCGGCTGGTTTCTGATTCTGCCTCCAAAAAAGCACTATTTCCGTGTGCCTTTGGGACAGGGCCGGCTGCTGAATTTCAGACCAAGCATCCCTGTCCCATAGTTCTTACCAATTTACTTTTCAAAAAGCAATTCTGCCCAATTTATGATCTTGAAACCCCTCAAGATCTGTCCCTGAAATTTATGATCATGATGACAAATGGGCGAAATAGAATAAGGCAATTAATATTATTGCTTACACAAATAGCATTATTGCTTTTTGCAAAAGAAGCAAATCATTATGACTTTGTGTCATATTCTTATTAGCCACTCTTTTATATATACTTTCATAAATATATATATATATATGTGCATTCACATGGGATGTGAACTTACATGCACTGCTTTGGGTAGCAGTTTTCCCTAGGCTTCTGCTAACCACAACTGTGACTTCCCCCTAGTGGTCAATTGTTACTTTTAAACGCTAATGATTAAAGACTGGGCTGCCTCGCACATTAAAAAAAAAAAAAAAATCAGTTTGTTTTAGAAAAATACATATGAGCTCCCCTTTTGATGAAGTTTATGGTCATTGACTAATTTGAATAGAACGGTGGAGGTTGGTTTATTATTAAAGCAAAAATTGTGAACCAAACATCTGTTGGGAGAAAGCCAGGAAGAAAAAAATAATCTCAGCTAAATGAAAGTTCTTGCTGGCTAATTGGCTCACTAATTGGTCAAGTTATATAATTACATCTACAAACTGTGGCTTGTGGACCACTACAAAATTAAAGCTACAGTATTCACCTGTAGGCAGTGTAATCGGTTTTCTAGTGCTTCCTCATGTGTGCTTGTGTCTAGAGACCATCAGATGGCCTAGCAAAGGACACTTTTCCTCTCCTTACAGGAAATCAAACTATTCCAGTACATGTCAGCTTTTTTCCCATTCATCTGTCCTCGGACTTGGCCAGAAACTGTTTCAATTAGCTGCCTTTTTTTTTTTTGGTCTCCCTCTGAATTTTTTTTTCTGAAGCAGCTCTTCAAAAGCATTGATTTTGGTATTCTGGGTTTGGAGTCCCCATCCTGTAGGTTCTTGATTTACTAAACAGTTTGTATGGCTCCCTTCCTTATCTCAACAGCTTGGAAAATGCCCACTTTCCTCAAATTATTGGAACAATACTGGTCAAACTCCCAAGCAAAGGGAAAAGGGTCTCTTCAGCTGGCCTTGCCCTGTACTTACAGAAAGCAGTTGCTTCCCAGGTGACAGTTTCAGCTTGCTTCAAAAAGTAAGGAAATTAAAGCAACTGCCTCATGTGTTTGGTCGTCCATCTGTCTGAGTACTTCCCCTACCCCAAACCTGCAAACTTATTGGCAATTTTCAATTACGTTCGACAGAAGCCTCAAAGATTAGTAAATCCTTGTAAGTCTCTTGAAGAAATAGTCGGATAAAAACCAAAAGAACCCAAAACCCCAACCACCACCCCCCTCCCCCCCCAAATACCCTGGAAGGAGAACGACGTACTATTACTCCATTATATGCTGTTTGTCAACAACAGATAGTCTGGTCTACACCTAGCAGGTCGCGCTGCTGTAGGCTAGCAAGGGCTCCTGCTGCCTCTCCCACGTGGGTAAGTAGCCTTTGGCTGCTCTCCACCTTTCCCCTTCAGGCCAGCTATCTTAATAGCTGTTTCTCAAATCTTTAAAGAAAACCTCAAATATTATACCTTTGTTCTTTCATTTCTCTGTCCCAAGAGTTTCATTTTTGCTTCCTCTTCTTCTTACAGTGCCGGACAGGCTAACTTTTCATGCCGGCATGCCTGTAAGGCCTCCCTGGCTACAGCCCATATATTGCAGACCATCTACTTGGAATATATTCTGAATACTGCCATTACAAAACTTAATTTGTCCCCTTAGTCCTATGAAGTCTTGAAGCCCTCTAGATCTTTGCAAACACAAGGCAGAGCAATGTATGGAGTGGGCTGCTATCATCTGTCAGGTAAGATGCTGGGTTTCAAGATCAAAGCATCCCTCTTCAGAGGCCTGTGGACTGGGAAATAGGGCAGCACCCTCTGGAAGATACACATCAAATATAGTTTATTATCAGAGGTAAATGTAGTTCATTCCTTAATGCAGCATGAGACCTAGCAGTTTTTTAGGAGTTAGGCACCAGAATTAGACTGTCTAAACCTTCCGCTTTTCCTGGACACGCATATTTGTATAACATGGCAGGCTGGGGACTGGGACATTTTTCCTCCTCTTCACTTACATCCAAAATGTAACACGAAGCCAGGCAGAATTAAATCCAATTTACAGTAGTGGCTTAGATTTTGACATGATGCCGTGGGTTTTTTTAGCTGACAGGGGAACCACGCTATCTTCTAAACTTCTTTATTTTACCTGAGCACCTCAGGGTAAGGGAGAACAGGATGAAAGGCTGCCCGGGTCCTGGTGATAGGACCTGTCTCCTCCCCTGCCTCACTCTCCAACTTGTAACATATGCAAACCCATTACTTGCAAGCTGGCTTCAGTTTTATCCCATGGGGTGTCCCTGGGGGACAAAGCCAATGCTGCCAAACTCACATTTGGGCAAACTTCTCCAACCCCAAATAATGGGAACCGTCTTTTCAGTTATTAAACATGATCTGAATTTTTTATCTGCTCACCTACATGTGAGCACAGTAAGGAAGTTTGTGTGTATTTGTGTTGCCAAAAGTCATGAGATCACAAGGATCACAATGTTCCTCCTTGCTTACAGTCATGATGGATCACACCTACTGTCTGTCAAAGTTCTGTTGACATGTATTTATCTTGACAGTTTGGTCTAAAGTTTCCACTTCATGGGTACAAAGAGCAGCAAGAGATCCCTTCAGAGATTGAAAAATGTTGGCCGGTTGGATTTATTTGCACCCCAGGAGGCATCATTTGGGGGTAGGTTCCTACAAGTAGCACATTCAGTTATTTCCATCTTCCCATGATACCAGTCACTGCTTCTGCCAGCTCTCTGAAACGTTCTTTCCTAAGGTAGTAGGAGGGAGAAGACTGAGAGAGGGAGGGAGGGAGACAGAAACATACAACAAAGGGCAATTACTTTCCAGCAATTATTGAAATCTCATCCTCTTCCTGCTTTTCTCCCTAATTCCTCTTTCAGAGGAGAAAACACTTCCATACTGTAGACAGTATTTCTTTGTATATTATTTCTCTAGTTTCTGTCTTAAAATGGGCCAGACAGCATATGAAGAGAATTTGGTTCCCAAATCTTTTGCCACTTTGCCTCTGCTACGTGGAGCCACAAAAGGAAACTCTGTTTTCCTAGGAACAATGTGAGAATAGAAGATTACAAGAAAAATTACTGTTGGGGTATCCTCTTTAATTCCCTCCGGATGTATACAATCACTTCAGTGAGAATAAAACCAAAAGCAAAGATATATCACTAGAAAGAAAATGTAGCAACTATATGTATTAGTACACTTTGGGGAACATGCACAAAAAACGTACGTATGTCTCCAAAAATGGTTATTGTATGAAATTTGTTGTCCCAACAGAGCCTAGGGAACTCAGACCCTCTTTTCAGGAATTATTCTTTAATCAACACAGAAACAGCTGTATTTCACATCTCCCAGTCAATGCATACTGCTGGAAAAATCAACAGATACCTGTACAGAAAAATAGGCAGCCCAATATCTGAAGGTGCCAGAACTGAGACTATGCAGATGATAGAAGCTGGAATAGCCAGGGGTTTCCAGTTACACATAGGTGGCTCAGAAGGCTGACAGAATGGCTTCTGATTCAGTAAGAAAATCCATCTTTCAAGCATCAAGGCCAAACATCAACTTTCTGATGTATCTCCTGAAGCATCTGTATCTTTTGGAATCCATGGCTCTCCTGCAGTCTCCTCTGCAGAGCATCTGCCCTCCTGCCCAGTCTGTTTCCATTCATACACAGAATAGACAAGGTATGAAAAGAGCATTGCAATGGATTTTGTGTACTGTAAAAGATGTTATTTAAAATTCCCTCACTTCATGTACTGTTTAAAACAAGCACCCAGAATTTTGTATGTCATGTAATTCCTTTAGGACACAAAATCCTGATTTGGGATCCTACCCGAGGGCTCTTAACTTCAAATAAACATTCTTATTTTCTCTTATTCACACTTGCAGGCACGGAACATGACTGTTTCATTTTTTTTCTTTGCAGAAATATGACTAAATAAAGCATCCATGGAAATAAAATGTAAATAGCAGGAGATCTCAACGGTAAACGGTCAGACAAATTCACATTTTTTCAAATGGTAGTGTGTAAAGATAGGCAACTTTCCAAAAACAGTTTGGTTGCAGTACATAAAGTCCTGTAACATCATAGGAACAACTTCTGCCAGAGTTGTTTCATGCTTTTTTCCACTTTGAATTCTTAATTACATGGTGAATCAGATGTGATTTTTAGTGCTAGTGTAAACAGAACAAACAGTGAAATTTTAAAACCACATTTATTTTTAATACAAAATCTGTTGCACTATTACAGAAGTGAGCCTGTACGTTTACCCCCACATGCACAGATAATTCGGCATCTACAATTAAATAAGAGTAAAATTATATTTCTCTGTTACTAAAACCATTGGCAAATCTTATTAAGAAATGTTCTCTTTGTGCTTTGTAATCAATGTGTGTAGAATTCATTTCTTGTTTCGGTTCCCATTAAGAAAACTGATCAATGGAAAGCTCAAAGGTGCGGAAGAAGCTTATTACAGCTAGCTTACATTTGTGATTACTTCAGTTGTGCTTTACCTACAACATATGCATGAAAGCTGCGAGGTGTACTATGGTCTAATGTAATGCACTGGCAAAAGCTCTGAATGGTTCAATTAGGAATCTGCAGTAAATAAGCAGAACAGTTCACTATTTCGTTTTCACAGCAAAAAAAAAATATATTTAAGTAGATGCTTTAAAATACCATGCACACCATTGGCTATAGTACTTCTTACACAGTACAACATAAGCTTTCTTGTTTTA
>VYZW01016463.1:6444-17041 GCA_013401315.1 Balaeniceps rex | reverse complement strand
TTGTCTGCCTTATACAACGTCATTTGCACTGACAGGAAGGCATCACAATGGTGCGTTTAAAACTGTAGCGACACACAGTGGATAGTACAGTCAGCAGTATTTGATCTCACCCTTTATGACTATGTATTTGATTTTCCTCAGTCAATACAGCATAAATACTCTGTGCAAATAAAATTAGCTCTGCACCCAAATGTGTGGGTTTTAAGCTCTGCATCAATATGCACATTTTGATGATATAAATCTATCGTGGGCATTGCTTGATGATGAGTAGCACTGAAACTCTCTATATAATTTCTTTTTTCATGGGCCAGTTTTTTTTTTTTTTCTACTGTTTTCATTTTTTTTTTTAAAAAGTTTGATTTTAACCTCTNNNTTATCTTTTGTAAAAGCTTTGATTATAACCTCTGTACTAGTGACTCCTCAAACTCCAGCTTTGCCTCAGGCCTTTCCCTTCTTTATAGAGTTAAAACATTTATCTATCCATCTCTTTGCTAATGTAAAACTCAAATTCAGGAAAACAGAACTTCTTATTGTGAGTGTTCACCTTAATAATTATTTAGCATTACCATTCTTCAGCCTACCTGTGAAGACATTCAAGACTTGTACATTATAGGAAAAAAAGCACAGCTGTCTATTTTTTCTTCCAGTATTTAGGTTCTTGCTAAATCTTCTATGTCTCAAAAGGAAAAAAATCCCTCTCCTTCCCTTAATTCGCATCTCCTCAAATCTGTCTAAAATGTTCTATTTTCCTATGATTGTCTTCCTCAAGAACCTTTCTGATTGCTTCATTAACACTCCCTAATTTCTCCAAATCCTTTTTAGAGCTCTTCATCTTTGAAGGTCTTAATCCACTTTGTTTTCAATGTCCTTTTTTCCATTGCATCCCTTTCCTTTTCATGCTCTACAGACACAGATATAAACCTTTTTTTGGTCACTCTGTGCTGGTTTCTTGTTTCTCCTCATTCCCAATAACTGTTTGGGGTTTTTTTCTGCATTTCAGATCTTATAATGTCCCTGCTATTGTGATATTTGAACATCCCCAAAGGCGATTATCGCAGTCATCAGAGATTAGTAACTAACTTCTGTTATTACTTTTTCAATGGAAATTTCACATGCGATTCTGAAATGCTGTGTAAGGACGGTATGCTGCTTAACTTCACTGTGAAATTTCTCTTCAGTACTCACTGGTTTTATCACACAATGCTACTTTCCTAAATCTGAAAATAAATTTTCAAGGAAAAAGTTAAATGCTTAATGAGGACATAAACAAGGAGAACATAAATATGTGTATATCTTTTTCTTTTGGCAATTGTCATTCTTCATGCAATGTCTCAGTATTTCAGAGCTTTTTAGGAAGTATTTTGGACTTTTATGTTCCCTGATGCTTAGTGCCAAACACTTATTACCAAATGCTATATAGAGATAATGTGACCTTTAGATTTTTCAGTTGACAAAGACAAATTTAACATTTGTCACTTACATAGGCAGAAGAAATAGCCATTGTCTACAGAAGGGCATTAGACTAGGTTTTGCCCAAGTTGATTCCTGTTCCAGTAAGTTATATCTTTTGGGGGGAAAAAGCCATCCTGATTTCAAATCTCCATTGCCATCACAGTGCCTAGCAAATTTTACCAGTGCTTAATGAACTTTTCTACTCAAAATGTACCTTATTTCTAGTCTGAATTTTATTTCCGCAAATTTTGTTTGAATCTTGACTGCTAGTAAAAAGCATTCTTTTGATCAATTTTCATTTTCAATAAATATACTGTCACATTGTGGTTAGTCATTTTTCCACCTCCTCTTTTTGTCCAAACCACCTAAATTCACTGAGACTTTTCAATTTTCCCCATCAGCTCTGTATTCATTCCTATCTTTCTTCTCTAAAGATTCCTCTATCATACTTTTACTTTTGGAAAGTTGATGTACTATCACCAACTAAAAAGGTGATGTAAGATTTCTGGGTTTTATTCAGGGTGAGTGAGACCTTTCTAGAAGGTCTAGGATGGCTTTAGGTTTGATCTTGGGAGATGGATATGTACCTGGATTCTTGACACAACAGCACACCAGTGTTTTGGCTGTATTTTGCACTTCTCTGATTTTTACAGCTAAGGATATTCACTGTTCAGGAATATAAATCCTAATCTCCATATCCTGTTCAGATTCACTACTCCATTCCCCCTTTTTGGCCTTAAAGGCATTACTTTGCATTTTCTTTATTTATGTTTGCCTGGCTCCAAGTTACCAAATTATTCTGATGGCAGTGTAATTGATTCCTGAGGTCCGAAAGAAAGCTTCAGATGGAAGAGCTGTGCCATCATATTTTCAGAGGCAAATTTGTTGTTCTGCTCTTAGGCATGTCCCCACAAGGGAGAAGTTTAGAATCACTTGCACAGAATAACTATTGAAGACAAATGATTCCACCTCATCCCTTTGTGAGTCTTCTTATTTTGTTCTGCAAATACCTTTGCTTTATTTACTTTGCAGTAGAAGGAAAGATTTAAAGCTGTATTATGACAAAGAAAAAGAATCTTCTATACCCAATGAAAATTCTTATCTCATCATCTCTTTTATCATATTTTCGTTGCCTCTGCACACCACACTCCACACTCATGCTTGGTTTCTCACACAACTTTCTCTTGAGATAGGAACCAGAATACTTTTAAGCCTGTTCTGTAGAGTTGTGATTATTCTGGTTTCTGGTTTACACTTATTCTGGGTATGTATAATGAAGAGGCTGAGCCATACTTCTCTCAGCCGATGTTTCTGGCTTTGTGTTTTAATAATTCATAACTTTTTTTTTGCACTCTACCTGTTTCAGAGACATCTTCACTGAGGTATCTTAATGTATTCACACTGTAAACATCGCAAAGTATTTGCCAATATGCAGTATTCATAACTCAATTCAGAGCAGCTCAGATCTGTCACAGCATGATAAATAAACCTTTTTTCTGAGGGAGATGCATTCACCAGCATGAGATCCTTTTGAGATAAGCAGGTCAGGCTACAGGCGTGCTGGTGAAGAACCATTATTAAGTTACTTTCTACTCTTAGTCCACTTCTTATGCTAGCCTCCAGTCTTCATACCCAGCCTTCATACTTGGATTACTACATTTATAAAAATTAATGTCCAATTTGAATGTATGCTTTCAAAGACAAGAGATTATCTTTTAATCTATGTTTAAAGTCTCATGCTTACCTCTAATATTGTATAAATAATAAAGGGGTGTAAGACTCATCTGAAATTATTAGTTCACAGGGTAATGTTTTCCTTTTTGCTTGAGATATGCCAAGCTGTAAGGGAAAATATAGAGGAAATTAAAGGCTTTTCTATGGCAGGGGGCAAATTTCATTTTATGGAAGTTTTTTCGACAAACTGCCAATCCCCTCCAATGTGGAGGGGAAAACCAGCAAAATGTCTCATAAAAATTATCAGGAGAATTCACTGGGGCAGAATTCGCTTTCTTTTCAGAAGAAAATAATCAGTCTCTATTACTCAGAAGAAAATAATCAGTCTCTGTTACCCCGTATTTGCCTTTCACAGCATGGTGGCAGTGAGAGAGAGAGCAGCCTGGTGGACAGCAATTGATAGAACTGCTTGTTAAGTGTCAGCAAAGGTGGAAAACTTCTGGCTCTAGTAACCTTTGTGAAGAGTGAATACACTGGATAAACTTTTTGAGGAAACCAAAATAAATGTAACAGTTCAGAGGAGGATTTTTGACAAAGATGTATTGATCGAAATATGTAGAGGGCTGCATTCATATCTTCTGGGAGTGCTGAAGTCAGAGCTACAACGTGCAATGACAGAATGTGCCAAGTAGGTTATTTGAATAGTTTGGATTTTTTTTTTTAAGGGAAGGCACAATAATGTAATACAACCTTTGGCATTTGATTCAGGCATTTTTCTAGACAGAAGTCTTTGAGGTTCTCTGCATTCTACACACACAACAAAAACTTCACAGCAAGCAGTGCTTATGGATATTTTTATTCTACACCTCTGCACTTTAGCTTTTTGAACAACAGAGTCTGTTGAAGTTCTTGTGTACATGTGGTAATATCTCTATCTTCAATACCAACCCCACATGCAACCATCCCTGCAGTGCTTTGAATACTTTGGTCAAGTTTCTGTGTGTGGGAGCTCAGGGATCACTAGAATTGGAAATCAATCTGGTTTAAAATTCTGTTTTCACTTGTACAAGCAAGGCTCAAGCAAGCTAAAGATAGACCTCAAGCTGTGGTATTATTCGGGGAGAAAGTTCTAGTTTTCCTTGAAATAGCTTTCTTTGTGTGGAGAACAGAGAAGTCTCTGAAGATGTGCATCACATACTTGCAAAGATCAGGAAGGATCTGAGGTTGGCAAGACTAGGACTTGTGTGAAGCAGAAAGAAAGGGTTGCAGCAGGCTTACCAGAAGAGGAAATAGAGAAAACTCTAACCCCAAGTCTCTCAGTAGATTTAACTCTAAGCCATGGTGAATTAGATTCCCATCACCATCTGGAAATCAACAGAGGACATTTTTTAAAAACAAGGACTGGTCATCACTGAGAATAGAGATACTAGTATTAGTGAACCATGAAAGAGCCAAGGCTGGACAGACCTACACAGTCGATGTATCAGTAGACAAAAGAATGCTGCAATTAAATGGATAGCATAAAAGGGAGAAGAGCTTTTAATATACTTCCTTTGAACCATCTTCTGTCACATGCACAGAAAGTGTACAGTTTGTGGGCTCTGCTCTCGCAGAGTAGAGGTGAAAAAGACAGACACTGGTAATATGCATTTATAGAAGCCTATTTAAGTCTTATAAAGAAAAATGTTACTTATGCAGAAGCCCAAGACTAATTGATGTGAAATTTGTGCATATGATTTCAGATCTTAGAACAGAATAAATGAGCTCATATATTTGCATCAAAGAATTTCTTTACTATTTTTAATTATGCTCAGTGATCCGCACTTAGAGATAAGTGTATTCATCATATGGCAAAACAGCAGTGCAGATCCCCAGAGCAGTAGCACCTCTTCACAGAAGTTATTAATTGGAGATGGCTAGCTGCATAACAGTGACTTTTAAAACTTTCATTAGTGGTGTGTTGCCTGCACTAGTTTTAGGCAGGATATTCAAAACCACCCCGTCCATCTTATCCAGGCAACAGCATATCCCTTTCAGCAGAGCTTTCATTGTGCAATCCATTGCACATAGCAGCATCCATAAAAATACTTCCCCTGCTGAGATCATGAGCATTTGCTACATGCTGTTCAACCAACCAATTCTCTGCTGTCAGACCAGCTGACATCCCAGGGAGTACCTGCTGAGGAGCTGGAGGGAGTTTGTCACACAGCTCCAGGAAAATGTGTGTGTTTTGTTGTTTTTTTTTTTAAGGTTCTGAAGTGATGGCTGCATGTCACAGATTGACATCACAGATCTGTGCACATAGCAAGGCATTAAGCTGCTGGTTCACTGTGATGAGTTTTTTCAGAAATCATTTACAGGACTGTTGGTCTTCACACACCTGCTTCTTGCTGTCCCCAGCTATTTGTCTTGCTCTTAGAGGGGGCCTTCAAATGCAAAGTGTTCTGTCTGAGCATGCTGAGGAGCGCTGAAGCCATTTTTTCAGAGTCCAGGGTTTCCAAAGCAAACTCAGGACACCAAAAAAACCCCACAAGAGATTGGGGTGGAGGAAAAGGAATATGACACCCCATTTCTGCTGTCAAAGAAGAGATGTCACAAGTATGGAGAGACCACTACTCTGTGCTGACCAGGGTGGATGGATCACAGGGCCTTCACTGAGCCTGAGGCCATGGTACCTCACATTACATTGAAATTGTTAGGAGCACTGTTTAGGCACAGGCAGATCAATGTGGTTGCAGACTGCTTGGCACAGCTCTTTCAGGGCATTTTGCTGGCAGGGTATTTCCTGTTAGAGCTATGTTGTTTATGTAAGGTTTTAATCTTGTGCCTTCCAAACAGTCTCATATTCCTTGCCTTGGTCTATCCACACTTTGTGGAAGTTTTTAGATGTGTAGAAGTCCAATAATATCTGTCAGTCAGGGGCCTCCTTTTTTGACTTTGTCAAACAATTTGCAAAAAGATCAGTTTTCCTCTGTTGACCACTGATGTGAGGGAGTTCTTACCTATCTCCCTTCCAAAGTGGACACAGGTGGTATCATCAGCCTGAACGAGTATCTCTGGGCTGCCTGGCTTCTCAGCTGGTAGGATGGTTGAATAATCAGCTCTTTGGATTGCTGAAATAATCTGGTCCCTGTGCAGCCCACCTGATGGGCCGCAGGTTGGGCTGCTTTCTTCTCAGTGCTCTCTGGTGTTGCCCATTGCAAGTTTCCCATTGCCTCAGGCAGCCACCTCTGCCACTGACTGGCTCCCTCAGTTGTGAGAAGGTTGGGGTGGCTTCCCAGCTGCTGGGCTCCCAGACCTGCCTGCCAGGAGGTTGGTGATGCAGTGTATTTGCTGGCTCCATTGGTGGCAACTTCCCTGGGGCTGCCCAGCTGGTGGCCACCCAGCTGGTGGGCTTAATGCCCAAACTGCTGGTTGCCAAGGACCTGGCTGAAGAGCTTGAGTTTAAATAACTAACACAGTGTATGCTTAGTGCACGAGCTCTCTGGGCATGCCACTTTCCAATTTCAAGGATGCTTTTCTGGGCTTATTCTCTTGCATATCATAAGTAAAGATTCAAATGACTTCTGCTCTCTGTTGATCTGATAAAATGGTAATTATTTTGCCGAGGTACCTCATTAAGTTCTGTACATTTTTTATTTCAATAGTTGTACAAACAACATTGGAAGTGATGCTGAAAGCTGTATTTTAGCTTTGACCTTCAATGCTGGTTGCAAATGAAGGAAAGGACCACAGTGCAGGTGGAAAACAGGTCTTTTCGTACTGTGTTTATGGCAAGACTATGTGAGCCGAGCAGACTGCTCCAGATAAAAGGAAGATTTTTTTTTTCTAGTAGCAAAAATGATACAAAGGCTTATCTTACTTGTTTTGCTCTTTTGTGATGCAGGTTTTTGAGTGTTGTTACTTAATATTTCTCTGTGTTTATTACAACTAAGTAAAAAAGTGATTATAAAAATGTGCACACTTGGTAGATATTAGTGATAAATCTGAAAGTATTTGAATCAAATACACTTTCTCTTTATTTATAGTTTCAGCCGTACCATTACTTTGTCTCTAATGTCATATTCAGAAACAAAATTAAGATTAAGAAGTTGCAGTGACTTTGGGTTCCTAAATATCTGGATATAGATAATATAGAGGCATAAAAATGTAAAGGTACACAAATAATCAGAATTTCAGCTGTTATAAATCATACAGCATATGATGTTTTAAATTGAAGAGCTGTCTGGTATACACAGATATCTATATCAACTAAGTAGAGCAGAAAGTCATGTTTTTCTTGTCTGCTTTTTATATTTTCTTCAATATTTTCTCACCTGATGTTTTAATCTACAATATTTTAAATAAGTTTAGAAGAGAAAACTATCGACACATGGTTATCAAATATTCTTATGCTATGCCTGGAGGTGCAATAAATAGTAGATGATGCCATTATAGTAGATGATGCCATTTTGGTTTTAATTATTAGCTTTCAATTGCTTTTTCTTTTTTCCTTTTCTAACTGTAGGAAAAATTAAGAAACTTGAGAATATTCACAACATGCTGGCTGTGAGTAGAAAACACGCTGATAAACGTTCAAGGATCACAGTTGTAATATATTCTGGATGGGGGGAAAAAAAAAAGGTTGATGGCACGTCTCATCAATATTTTTTAACCACCTCTGTTCAGAGTTAGGAAGCAGGAACGTGGAGGCTCAAAAGCCCTAAAAAAGCAGATTTGTGTAGCACTGACGCAGGTGTGTTTTAGTGCTTCAGTACCAGCAGTTTTGTTTTCACTGTTTGTCGTCTTCTAAACTGTTCCCTTGTATCTCCCTTTCCCCCTTTTACAATTCATTTAAGGCGGCAGGAGGCTGCTCAATGACTGCCTATAGTTAGGACTAAAAGATATTTTTTTATGGATTCTCATGCTCCTCCATTCCTTCTTAAATGAACAATACATCACAATATGACTTATTTTTCACTTTTTATTTATTGCTTGCAGGGTTATCTAGGAATCCTGAGTGAGACTGGATCCTCTTTTATTCTCAAAATAGGGAACTGTTATGAGAGATTTGGGTCAACATCTGCAGAGCGCCTAAATCATGGGCTCTGAGACTCCCTTATGTCCCATTGATAGTGATGTGTGATATTTCTTCAGCATCTATGACTGAGATGGATAGAAATTAATGAAAAAAGAACAGCAAAAATGTAACTAATTAATAATAGCAATATTTCTTCAAAGGGCCTAATTTTCTGCTTTCCACATTTGCCAAATTACTTTTCTGCCCCAAATAAGGGAAATGCATCAAAACACCTGAAACTTACAGGTAAAAGTATGCTTAAGGTCATCAGAATTCCAAACAAATGCCTTTACCCACCAAATCATTCATTTCTGATGATAAATCTGTGCAATATATGTAAATTTGCAGATTACTTTTTAATCTCTTACATTGAGGGCTTTTTTTATCAGGACATGTAGATTTTTGCATTTTGCACATTTTTGGGAGATTTTCTTCAAGTTATGGAGGAGATTCTTTACTGCAAGTAAATCAGTTAATAAAAGCAATCATTTTAGTGTTTCCATACAATTACAAATACTATAAACATTCAGTGAAGTTTTGGTTAAATGTGTCCATTTAAATATATTTGTCTTTGTAAAAGAACAAAATAAGGTACCAGATCTTAATTTCATCATACCAGCCTACATCTGGGATAATTCACTTTCAGCAGAATCATTTCAAATTTTCTTGGACATAACTGAGTTTAGTATGCAGCCTGTAATATCTAGTCCTTAAACCATTTGTTTCCAAAAGAAGAAACAAACCAGTTAAACTATCTAAAATACTACCATAATACAGAATTTGACAATACTCCACGATTATCAAAAACTTAATTACATGTTAAATCTACCCATGAGGTTGTTGCTTCATTTACCTTCAGAATCAATTACCTGTATTGAGTGTTTGTAAATGATAATTGTTCAGGTCACACGTGAACCAAACTAAGTGATTTATTAAACATTTTAAACTAAATTGCAAATACCCAAACATTTTTCAATACTTTCTTGCCCCTTATTTGTTGGTTGAGCCATTTTCATACATATGCTTAGCACTGACAAAGCGTCGGTTGTAATTCTGTATTCAGTTTTGGGTGCTGCATTTAAAGAAAAACTAGCATCCATTTGGAATGAGTCAACAAGAATGTAACAAAAATGAGTGGAGATCTACAATATAGCACTTAAAAGAAAATTATGGAAACATTTTAAGTGTGTAACCTGAGCAGCTTATGGAGTCTCCATAGCTGGTCATGTTTCAAAACAACTTAATGACCAGGGGTTAGATTAGATAACTTATTTTGTTCTCCTTCAGCTCAACGATCCTGTACAAAATGTTAGAAAATTAAAATGTCATTGCTTTCATAGTTACCGATTAAAAATATGCAATAAAGCAGGCATTTTTAAGTCCTATAAATAGTATTATTGAAAGATTCCTCGGAGACACAAGTGATTCTTTGGAATTGCTCCTCAACAAGCTCTTACATGTGAATTTTCCCTTACCCAGTTAGAACAGTTCAGCATACTTTGCTATTAGGCATCCAGTTTGTGAGAATTTGTCTAGAGAGCTATTACCAGTGCTGGTGATTTGTTTCCTGGAGGAAAATGGCACTACACTATCTAATCAGCATTTGGAAGAATGTTCCAGTTTTGAGGCAGGAATGGGGGAGGCTCACAGGCATGAAGCCATCTGAGCAGCCCCTGTGAAGGGCTTACCTTCCTGCTGTTAGCCTAAGGAGTGTCATACAAAGTGTTATGACAGATGGGATGTAAGATGTGGCACTTCACACGCTCAGTGTGGAGCTGTCAGGAGATGGGACATTGAGATGCTGAGGATGAAGGAAAAGAAAGGTAACATTACACACATCTTCCAAGTTGTCTCATTCTCCTCAGCCACAGCTGAGGATCTATGATGGCGGTAAAATTACAATGGAAGAGAATAAATGCTTTTGGCTCACTTCCAGAGCCTGGGGAGTCCAGGCATATAGAGCCTTGATCTTGGCCTCGCGGGTATGTGCAAACGTAATGGCTCCAAGGTTCCTACGCAAAGAATACAACGTGGAAGTATATGCATGCAAAATATGTCGGGGCCATCTTCAGCGCGTATCTTGCAGAATGATTAGGGATTGGTGACTAACAAAAATCCCTGCAACCTTTCCTTTATGGGCATGTTCAGATCAGTGTCTTTGATTTTTGTGTTAATACATATATAAACACATTCTGTTCCTCATGCTGTATCCAGTCCTTTATCTATAGATCTTCCAGATTGTAATATCTTCAGAGTCAATCTTGAGGGCTAATCCTAGCACAGTTGAGCAGTTTTTTATTCCTGACAAATAATAATAAAGAGGCGTTGTTAACAGAATTCTGTACAGAGCCTAGAGAAACTAAAAGTGAGGGGCAGAAACAATACAAAATAATACCACAAAACTGTAAAGCA
>VYZW01016451.1:0-14001 GCA_013401315.1 Balaeniceps rex | reverse complement strand
TATTAGATGAAGTCTTCTGTGAAAGTTGTAAAATCCATTTGTAAATCAGTTGCAGAAACACCCACTGAATTTATTACTATCAGTGCTATTATGTTCCAGGTAAATCAGCTTTCTATCTATGGAAATGAAAGCAAACCAAACTATTACTTTCGATTTACAGGCCACTTCTATAATAGGCTTTTGTCACTGATACAATTTGCACTTCATAAGCACACTTGAGTTTGTTTCAGAATTAATGAGCAAGAAGAGAATGTAACATACTGGGGTTTCTCTTGTGGTTCACCCTAGTATAAAACAATGAAAAACTCAAGGATCTTATAGGACGTAAGTTTAAATTTCCATCTCCACTAACATTCAAGGGAAGAGACAAAGCTATCAGCTGAGATGGGATACTGACAGACTTCCTTAAACCTTAAATTATTCACAGTATGCAGTACCTAATGCAATTTAATGATCCAGTATTTTCTTGGCATTGTTGAAATGGATTTAACTTTTATAGACTGAACTCTGAATGCAGGCATCCCAGAATCGAGTTGATTTGTATCAGGTAAGAATGAAGGACATGTACTTTGTCCCCCCCAGATGTCACGGGGCTTTTTCATAAAGTCTTCAAGTATGCTCCACCTGCCTCTGGTGCTGTGAGTACAACTGTGCATACCTGAACTTCAGTGCATTATCTCCCTTCCGACACACGAATCGGTACATTTCAATTCTTCTGGAGTTGCTTCCTGTATTTAGGTTTGAAAAATGATGTCTGTGTTGACCTTGCCACAAACTAGCACAGAGTGCTGAGAGGACTTAGTAACTTAATTTAGACCATATTGCTTCTGTTCAAATCCCTTAAGCACACTTCTGGGTTTCAAAAACCTTATTTTTCCTGTGATGCTACTGCTCCTTAGCATAGTGAATGTTATTTCCTAAACAAGTAAATGCTTGTGCCAAATCAGTTTGCTTTTCGGTAACAACCCCATCTATTAGACTCCCTTGCTGTGCTGTGCTTGTGCCATTTGTGTTCTCTGGCTATAGCTCACAGCATTGCATACTGCTCCCTGCTTGTGGGTGTGTCCTCTTTAAAGATGTAATCAGCTGCTGACATTTACATATGTATATGCCAGATAAGCTATGGAATTGTTTCTCAACAGCTTCAGCTTTCTCATGCTTGAATCTATCAGGAAATGAGTATTTTTTTTAAGATTCTCTGCTGATGATAGTAAAAAGCAGCAAATGCCCGTAAAATGTGGTTTCAGGTTGTTAACTGCTGAAGTAATACTTTTATTTTGATTGCATTTACACCCACATTTAAACAATCAAGTTTAGCTCGTAGTTATACTTGATACATATAGAGCTGATAGTTATTGATCTCTATGAAATTTGATAGAGAAGTAATCTCAGCCTGTCTGCTTAAAGTTTACTATTCAAACGCTCAACTCTGGGCTTAACTGCAAATCCTCCATCAAAAGCTGCATTAAGAACTTCATCTAGACAGCTTGCCATAACGAAAGTCAAATCTTGCCGTACATTCACTGCAATTTCTTCAAGATCTTTTTCATTTCTTCGAGGAATGATAATTCTCTTCAGTCCAGCTCGGTGGGCTGCCAGGACTTTATCTTTAATTCCCCCAACCTAATAAGGAGAAGAAATAGATAGAAAAAATCCATGACATTAAACCTAATACAGTAATTACTGTAACAAATCACATCAGGAGTTAAATTTTAATGAAAGGTTCTCCCTCCCCCAGTCATTTAGGAAAGCAATTAAAAATGCAGCACTAGTTTTAGCTCATTATATGCTTAATGAGGGAAATATGTTAATATGCTATAGTACCCTTTCTGTAACAGTTAAGAGGGGAAAAAAAATGTAGGAATGCAGGTACAAGAGTATCAATGGTGGAAAAGTCATTACTTTTCAGGAATTTTTTTTCTTAAGAAAGATGCCCTTAACTCAATTTCGCATGCTGAAATCCTGCACCTACATTAGAACAGAAGATTTTTGAGATAAAGGCAGTATAAGGTTTAGGGGGAAAATAGTCTTAAGGAGGAAATGCTGCACAATAAATAACTTGAGCTGTACAACAGAAAACGCACAGAATAGCAAACCTGTGCTCCAAAATGGCAAAGATGGCTTTGTTCTAGAAAAACAGGCATCACTTCAATAAGCCACCTGTTTGAGTTTGTAATGAGATGTAAAGGGGGGGGGTTAAATTACTTTTAGTTACAGCTGTAGCTTCTTCCCCTTGAACTCTTTTCTAATCCTATTTAAAGACCATCTTACAGAAGAAACTTGTAACTTCACAGTGCTTTAGAGGAAAGGAAAGCCTTGTATTCTAGCACAAAGGGCAACATTTAGGCTGCTATAAAACAAGGCGGTAGTGAACCTAAGTCCTCACAGTGATCAGTCTAGTCTGGGCAATGCTACGTACTTCCCACATTGCTTGCCTTCTGGCAGCAGATGCAGTTAATGGCATGCTCATATGAAGTAAGTTACTAATAATAGTAAGATTCTAGACAACATTCAGAAGGAAGGTAAACCTGGTTTAGTATTTACAGATACCTAATTTTTGCACCCACCTTCAACAATAGGCAAAATTTGGTCACCGGTGCAGTAAAGGCAATTCCTTTGGAAAGCTAAGCAAACTTGCACCAGCTCAGAGTTAACGCAGTGTTTATTTTTCACTAGAGCCTTGAACAACAGGCAACCTTGTCAGGCTGACTGCCACCAGAGTGCTATTTCAGAGATCCTTCAGTCTGCTACCTTGTCCTGTTATCTCTGGCTTTCTCTCTAGTGCATGAAACAAAATACTATTTTCCGACATCATCCTTCCTTTGTCCATCATTTGGTATGAGATGCTAACTCCCATATCTGCTTAATCACTTACGCGAGCCTCTGTTTGTTTGACACTTAAAACTAAAACTCTATTTGTTTGAAAAATTTCCTTTGCCCTCATGCTTTGAAAAAGCTTTATGGGAACACCATTCTGCTGCACTATATACAAGGAACAAAATTTAAGAAGAATCTAAAAATACAAGTATAGAGATGGTTTCAAGAATAACATATATGCAATTACTGTGTGAGCTTTAAGAAACAACTTTTCAAAGAAACTGGGGATACTTCTGTACTAATAGTTTGAGGAAGCATGTTTAGAAATCGCAACACATATTTTGGAACGATCTTGAATGTTAAGATTTCTAGGTTTCCTTTCTAACTAGACATTTTAATGCACTTTCCTCGAAAGCAGCATCAAGGCTAGCTTTAACATGAAACACAGAGCAGGCAGAGGAGCGGTACAGTACTACAGCAGGCTGGCGTCCAGCAGCCTCTTACAATTGCACCAGAAGAGACTGGATTGCTGCTAAGGAATGATCCAGCAAGACTTTGCTTTTGTGAATGGCTATAAGCAGATTTTATATGCAGAATATGGAGAATTAATACAATTTAGCTCTTTTCTCAAATGATGCTTACTGGAAGAACAAGGCCTCTTAGTGTAATTTCTCCCGTCATGGCTACATCTGAACACACCAGCCGCCCACTGAAGAGTGAAGCAAGACAGGTTACTATGGTAACACCAGCAGATGGTCCATCTTTTGTGACAGCTCCAGCTGGGAAGTGCAGATGGATGTCAGTGTTGTCAAGGAGATCAAAACTTCCAGAAGCTTAAGGAAAAAAAGAATGTTTGAATGTGAAAAATCTAACCCCATTTTGTTCCTGGTCTTTATTCTAAAAGCCCACCAGAGAACTCAAAGTCCTAGCACTATTTTTTAACAGTAGGCTGAAAAAACAGCACTATGTTGCAGAGGCCCTAGCAAAACAAACAAAAAGAAAACCCAACAAGCTTTTCCCACATCCAGATTCCTAGACAAAACCGTAACAAGTTAACCAATAAGCTCAGCATTTGTATGTGTTGGGAAATTCAGAGTAGGGATTAATGTAGAAACCAAGGAATTCCGACATAGAATTTTTAGGGGTTTTATGTCCCAAACCATAAATGTCAATTTTCAGAGAGCAGACCACAAAATCAGCACTCCACAGAACCCCAGTATTAACCAGTATTATAAAGTAGATCTCTCATTTCCATCTTTTCATCTTAATTAACCTGTAGGACATAACAGTGTAAACTAGAGAGGTAAACGTGTATACAGTTAATGCCAGCAGCATTTCAGACATTGATTCAATTTATTTTTTTAACTAGCTAAACTTCCATAAATAATGACAGATACTGGACAATTATTTGACTATTCAGCAGATGATCAAATTAGCAAGCACACTTCTAGAACTCTTGGGAGGTTCAAACAAAAACCAAAAGACTTAAAAGTTTCTTGGCTGAAGTCCTATTGCACTGCGGTTCAACAGCTGCCATACAAACCCAACTAATTCTCAAAATATTAACACGTAGACTACAAAAACCTACTTTTAGCAGAAACCATGTCTTAATTTCAGAGGAAAACTACAGACTTGCCTATCTATACCTACATCAACAAAAGTACTGCTGGAAAGCTTGAGTGTAAAAATGAGTAAGAGGCTGTGCCGGCCACAACTAAGGAGAAGCATCTTGGCACAGAGGCTGTCCACAGCCTTCCAGGCTGCTGCAGGGAGGCACTGGCCAGGGGGAGGATCTGCACTGACAACTCATGTTCTGCCTAGACTGACCTGTTTGCCAGGTCACCAGCACCTCAGCTTGGCAGGAAGCGGGAAAAGAACTACAAAGAGGAACTCTAGAGCCGATTTAATCTTCAGCGTAGCACTGATTGCTGGAAAACCCTTCCTCTGTTAAGGCAACACCTAATGCATTGCCACAACAAGTACGAGTAGCTTCCACTGTTACTCAGCAATGTCACAATCTGCTGAAATATTAAAAAATCCCAAGTTTTAGGACATTTAATTTCCATGCAATATTAATGTTTTCTTTATGTGCATGCCTGCAGTAAGAAGCCAATGGGTACATACAATCTCTATGATGCAATACAGCTATGCCTTGTCATTTTTTCCCAACCTACCGTTGGTTAGCTGATATCTCTTTGCATTGCTGCGCAACCAGCTAATTGCAAGATGCGCCGACTCCTTCATAACATCTCCGAGCTGACCAGTCAAAGTAAGCTGACCTTCTCCATCCATGCGACTAGCTTCTACAAACATGATCTCTCCCCCTAAGGGAGTCCAAGCCAAGCCTATGGCTACTCCTGGCTGACTTAAGCGTTCAGACACCTGAAGGAAAACAACATGGGAAACAGTTTAGGAAACAGTTGTAACAAAACTATTGCAAAACAATTCAATAGTTGCCTTCAAAACAACTGTACCCATTAAAACACAAAAGTTAAGCCCAAGTGTCTGATCTCTTCTTTGGGTTTTGGGTCTGTTTTTTAATGCAGCAGTAATTCTGCCTTATGCATGAACATTAATTACAGAATAGGAGCTGTACGTGGCTGCTTAGCTTAAGGCAATGGCAAACATCTGGGTATATCACTCTTTGAAACCTTCCCCACCCCCAAAACGTTCAATGAGAATCTTTCTCTTCAAGTATTTCAAGGACTTCAAGTATTTAGTCAATCCTGACTGAACACTTCTATGACTTAATCCATCTGCTAGAGGTATATTTGCCCTGACTCTCTTTGTTAGTTACATGAAAAAGCTGGTTTTGCTCCCAAATGTTACCTAAAAGCCTTTTTAAAGGCAGTTGCATTGCCCAGACTACTGTCAGACAACACACTGATTTTGTTAATTGCTAACATTTATAAATAATTTTGAATAATGAAAACACGAGACTGCTAGCAGATAGATATGAAAGAGGATGGGAAATCTGACTGACTGCCATTAGTAACTACAAGTAGTTAAGCAAGCTCTACCCCACACAAGACTATGATCTACTTATCTAAAAGTCTGCCTATGCCCAGTTACTGCTGAGAGTAATGGAGATCTCCGAATCCCAGTCTCCTGTGTTAAGAGAAGGAAAGAGAGGCAGGATGTTTTCCATGAAAGTTCCAGGTTTTGATTTTTTTTTTTCCCTTTGTCTGAGAGATTCTTTTAGAATATACACAAAGTCCTTTTATTTTCCTGAGCTTCAAGGAGATGAAGAAACCCTGATGAAAGATCACACCGCTATTCAGCATGTTCTGAACTACTAAGTTATGTGTTTATTAATTACAAGGCAGAAAAGAAATGATGAATTTTTACTGTCAGGCAGTGAGTACAGCAAAAGACAAATACTCCTTTGTAAAACAAAGCAACAGTCCCATTTTAAAATAATTTTGTTTCTTACTGAAATGCAGAATTGAAAGTTAATTCAGTTCATTCCTGAAAGGGATGAATTCTTCATTAAACTGTTTAGAGAATTTAAACAAGTGTTTCATTTCTTGGATAGAAACCAAGTCAAAGGAGCCTCACAACAGAACCATAGGAAAAGAATTCCAATTCCGAAATCTGCATTTCTAGTTACATTAAAATTTCTCAAACTATTTTTGTCCCTTCTAAGCACATTTAACATTCCATTTTGAACTACTTGCAAATCCAGAGCAACAGACCGGGTTTTTTCCTCTAGCATCAACTCATTCTGCACTGCACAACTTACCATAATCTTCATGCTTTCATTTTGCTTCCTTCCAAGAGTTAGCAGAGAAGTAAACTTATCAGACTTTGTACAGACACTGAAAAGGCAAAGCTCTGTATACACAAAGTTGACTTGCTTTTAACCATCAGCCCAGCTGCAGGATCAGAGAAATCTGTACAGAAGCCTGTACAGCCGTGTACCTTAGGTCCAGAAGCAGAAATACTTGTACAGCTCTGCTGTGAGCTGGCTGTATTAGAAATACTTCCATTCGTGAGCTCCAAAGATAGTAAGTTATTAAGTATTCTAGTCCCTTCCTAAAACGCCTCTCTGTAAGCCCACTAGAAATGCTGCTGCAAGTCCCCAAGTAGTACGTGGGCCCGAAGTTTTGCAAGTCAAACAGCAGCAGTGGATTACCTAAGCAGAACAATATAGCCTTCCATGAGATTAACAGAACAAGAACTATCTTTCGAAATAGGAGCCAAATGTTAACATTTCAGTATTAGGCTGAAATCCATCCCCATCGTAAAAATAAAATCAAAATCAAGACCATAAAATTCTTAATGCTCAGTTTCTCTTCCCTGTTTCACACATAGAAAACGTCTTCCTTTATGCAACAAGAGTGAACAACTATTCACTCTACAGCTGGTACCTCTGGTTACTGGCCAAAACAAGATGCACATTTAAAAAAAATAAGCTCATTTACAAACACACAAGTTGTGCTACTTGTAGCTGTAGACAACTCAGATATATGACAGGAATAACTTGCTCATGCAAGAGAATTGGTGAAGCAAAAAAAAAAAAGAGGCATTTAAATTCCTACAAAATGAAACAAAACATACATGCTTCTTGTTATAATTTCCGATTTTGTATTACATGCTTTGCCAAATGCTATACTGAACTGTCCAGTGCTGTCTTCTTCTAAGTTTGATGACTAAAATTTGAAATGTGACCCTTGCCCAGGATCACTGTTCCTTGGTTTGAGGAAAGTAGCACACCGCAGAGGCACAGTGCAAGTAGTGCCAACTCCGACTATAGCAAAGCTGTGCTGATACGGGAGCTCCCGACGCTAACAAGACTCCAGCTGTCAGGAGAGACAAGCAGCAGAGGCCAGTGGGACTGGCGTTACACTCCTGGAACTAGCTGACAAGCAGGTAATTTAGTAACTATACTTACCTCGCACTAAAGCAAAGGAAGCCACACAGCCCCTCTCCTTGGTTCTCTTGTGGCTCTCAGTTGTCTACATATTTTGAACAACATCATGCCATTTGCTTTTATTAGCATAATTTAGCTAGAATGGCTTTTTCTTTTTCTAGCATTTAAGAAAATTGTACATAATAGAGTGTTTCCACTTTTATGGTATCAAAATACCTCATCTTACCAAGCATTTTCATTTTTGTAAGTTTCTATATCCATTCCCTGTATTACAGTGACTTACTCTGATTAGCTTAGTAATTGCTTAGTAACTCAGGTTAACAAAATCAATTCATCCTGGTTACACTGAAATCCAACAACACTGAAGCATTCTCCTTTACACTTGAGACAATCATGTATTTTGGCAACTGTCATGGTTTCAAACATTTCAAGTATAATGAACAAAAGTAACCGTCCGTACCCTCTCCCATCCCAAAGTAGCCATCAAGAAGGTTTGTTGGTTTGGGGTTTTTTGGGTTTTGGGGTTTTTTTGGGGTTTTGTTTTCTTCTCCTTTTTTTTGGACTGGATGTTAGCACTGGCCCTAACTGTATATCAACTCAAAACAGTTTACAGACTAATTCTATTGTTTGAGAGCTCAGGGGCAGAAAATAGCAAACATGACTAAGGATCAAAACCCAAATGGTTCTAAAGACTCATCGTTTATCTCACCTCAGTACAAACTCCTTCCTCTATCCTCAGACTAAATAGGTACCTCCTCCTGCTTTCACAAGTAAGTTGAGATCTGGTAAGAGAAACTAGGTGTGTATTAAGTGCTAATCACCTTTCAACCACCATTCTTCATACTAACTGGTAGACTCAGAGGCCAGCAACTTCTCTTGCTATACTACCAGAGACTGTACTACCTCTACTGCAACCTCCTCACCTGAAAGCTAACTGATGCGTGTTGACAGACATATGTATAGAAAACGGCCTGGCAGCTTTGATAACCGTCTTCAGAAAAGACCCTTGAAAATCCCTAAAAACACACACACACAAACCCCCATACAACCATATAATACTTAGAAGAAAGTACATTATACTACATTAAGCATACCTATGAAGTGTTACAGTGAGCTCCACAAGACTCAATCACTCCTGGCACCTCTGAATAATTTCTTCTCACAAAAAGTCAGAGGAATTTAAATTAGAAAAAATCCTTACTTATACTTTTTAAACAACTTCAATTAAAAACGACCATTAGAATCAGCTGATGACTGGTCACATCTGTCAGATGATGGAAGAAGAGGTCACTGACCTACATAAACAGTCTTGGCTTTTGAAAATTTTTGTAGATGAGATCAACCCAGCTACGATTTAGCTGTAATCTGAGTAGATGAACACGTTGTCAGGTACATTTTAGCTGCCTGGACATTGCAAAATTAAAGTCTTAACGTTTAGCGTAGTCATTTATTTTAAAATATTTAAGGTTATTCCAAGATAAAGGAAAAGAGACATCATCCACAAGTCTGCAGTTTTGGAGTTACTTTGTAAGTCAGCATAATTGACAAAAAGCTATTAAGTCACTGATTCATAATGGGAAGATGAGAACCAGTCCTAAGTTTCTTGCTGGCCTTTAGCATCTTTGTTATCCTTCCAGGTTCTCCCACCCTGACTGTACAAACCTTTTTTCTAGTCTACTCTTCTGATTCATTCCCTAGCAAACCACTGCAGGCAAAATATGTAACAGCAGCTTCCCTTTAAGGGAGGAGGATTTCCCAGAAATACCACCACAAGACTGGTATTTCTTAGATAAAAATGCCTATCTAAACCTGTGCTTTGTATAGGTTTTGCTTCTAAAAGACAACCTAATTTGTTCCTTAATTAGAACTGTATATGTCCCATGAAAGAGAGCTATTCTTTTATGGCATCTGCACTTTCATTTCCCCGAACAGGTAATTTCACTGACCTGGAGCTTCTGTCACTTCAACTTCACTCACATTATGAGAATACAGACTAATTCTGACGGGCCTTCCTGTGGTGCCAATAATGTTTTGTTAACTGAGCAGAATTAAGGGTTGAAAGAAAGGGAAAAAAAAAAGCTGAAATCCAAGTGGAAAGAGAAATACTTAATTATAAACCCTCTGGATACGTTATAAACCGTTTCCCCCAAAAGCGTGCTGTGCTGAAACATTTCATTAAATCTTTCACACTTTAAACTACTGTCAAGATTTTTCTTCCAAAGCCTTACTATGTGATTTATTCCAACATTTGTTCTGTAGGGTGACACATAAGATTATTTATTTGTGATAAATGAATTAATCCTACAAGTATGAGCTGAGTATTCTGTCATGCTTTTCTGCTGGGAGACTTCTGCAGAAAATATACAAGCAATGCACCGAAAAAGTGAAAGATTAATCACTTATTTTAACATATTCCCTGAAGGACAACAGATCAATTAAGCCATGTCATGTTTTCGGTTCTATTTGCTCAGTCTCATCCAAGTACTGACATGGTGGCTGCCTCCACTGCATCTTTATTTCAACTAATTATAAATGGCAAAATGCAGGTCAAAGGTGAAGCTTTAAAGGCTAGATATAGAAAGAGACACATTGTGGATTACAAAACCAGAAGAAACACCAGTAGCCAATCTGAAACGCCTGTCATTGAGACAGAAGCTATACTCTTCATTTGAAAGAATCTTAGGGGCACTTGAGAAAATTCAAAGGAATAATAGCTGAGTTGGGAAACTTCATTAAAACAGGAGTTATGTGGCTATCTGAGCAATTTACATTGAAAAAAACCATAAAGCGTGTACTGAAAAATATTTACTTATTAATAAATACAGCAAATAGTACATGAAAATAAATCCCGAGCTGCTCAGGGAATTGATGCTGTGGGGATTCATCTCTAGTTCTATTTATGTACTACTTAATTTGCCTGCTAAATACGGAAGCATTTAAAAAACCTTTGAGAGACAGGTCAAAAGCTTCAGTCAGTCTTATTTCAGCTTATACAGGCCAGCAGATCCATGAAATGCTTATATGCATATTCATGCCAACCGTTCATGCAAAAAAAGCCCCAACCCAGCACTCATGTATTTGTACATTTGGAATCAAAAACCACATTTCTAAAATTTTACTTGCACTACTTACTCCAGTACAAAAAGGACAAAATAGCAGAAGTTATTTGCCAACACAGCCACACTACCAAATTTAAATGAACAATCAACTCCAGAAAAAGTTCAAAACTAGGCAGAACATCTAAGGAAAGTCACACATTAGCATATTTCTTTGCCTACAATCTAATTTTTAAAAAGTGTGATAAGTTCATATTTATTTGAATTAATTCTACTCTTGACTGGGAACTGGGAGTACAGTTGCAAGTGACCAGAACCTTTGTATAAATTTACAAAATTAAATTTATTTTTTAGCACCTTTACGAAACTAATAAACACCGTTTGCAGAAATCAGAGTATTGGCTCGCATGTTAAATTCGATTTACTACAATGGCTTTATGTACATCTGCAATTCAAGCACTAAAAAGCCAAATGATCCTGCAGCGCTTTAGCTCCAAAGACCAGATGTCTGAAGTATATAACATACTTCAAAATGAAAATTCAGACAGAATGTTATTTCTCTGAAAAAAATGCACATGCTATTTTTCAGTAATTGTTTCTAAAATCAGGTAGTGAGAAAAAGATAGACAGACTAGTAAAAATTTCCATAGGAGTATTACAAATGGTCTGATGGCTGCAGTCATTCCAAATCAAGCTACAGTATAGCCATATACTTATGGCTATACATATACCCCCTTCTTAATTAAAATAGCCTTAAACTGTCTTGTGTGATTTTATTATTGGGCATAGCAGCTTCTGAGGGATGAAAAGAAAGAATGTAAGTTGCTTACAATAAAGTTATTTGCCTAAAGAGCAATCTCTTCTGATTTCTGAAAGTAAAAAGAAATAAATCAGAACATGAATTACCAATGTGAAAAAATTCAGCCAAGACAGTCATAAGGTACTGGTCTCTCAGTCACGTGATCTTCCTTGCCTCCCATCCCCCCCAACTTCCATTACTGCCATCATCATCCTCTAACACAATCAATAGAGCTGTCGTCTTTCAACTTGTTTCCTCATTTCTGTCTCTTCGTTAAGCATCTCTTCCGTGATAAAATCTTCATATCCAAAACCCCCAGTTCAGGTCTAAAACCTGACTCATTCCTTAACAATCATTCATTTTCTCCTGCTTCCCCTGCGTATCTTGTCTCCTTTTCATCCTCCAAATCCCATTGGAGTCTGGTTCTCTCACCTACGAGACAAGAATTTTCACAGGAAAGTTCTTAAAAGTTTGAATTCCGTATCTTCTGGAAGTTTTCCCCTCATTTCTATTTTCTCCATAACTTACTGGTCTACTGATCTTTTCTCCAGGATAAAGACAGAAAAATTTAGTGTTCCATCAGCAACTGGTTTCCTGTCATAGTGTTATATATACTACTTAGTCAGTTCACCTGGACCTGAAGTAAAGCAGAGAATAACTGCAATGTATGTGGTGAAAAGAGAATCCCAAACTAACAAACTACTTGAACTGATGGCATTTTCATAGAATGTAGCAAAATACAGATGGGGGAAAGAAAAAACTCTGGAATATGCCTACTGAGGAACAGAGCTGGTACTAGGAAGCTGGAGGTGTCTGACTGATCATAAAACATTTTTAATTGCTAAGAGTCACATTAATCCAAAGAATGTCTGAGAACTTCTGGTGCAAACTGAAGTGGTTTTAATACCCAAAAATGCTGACTGGCTGTAAGGAGGTATGTGGGACAGTCCTTAACACAGCTGCCTCAGAGACAGGATTCCTGGGTTCTACTTTTGGCTTCTTTCCCAAGACCACCAAACATCCCCCAAACAAAAGCAAAGTTGTTACAAACTGAAAAAACACCACCACATTCTTAAGCACTGCTGCAGGCATCTTTGCTAACAGAAAGTCATGCCATTATGTTATTTATGCACCCTGAATTAAAACAAAATAAACCAAAAACTTCTTTAGGTGAAAAACCACTTGGTGGAACACAAAGAAACACGGCTCTATTACTAATACATTTTTTGAAAAGTTAATATTGTATAAACTCAGTCAATAGCAATAAAATAGACAACTAGTCAAACCAGACAGAAACAGCAGTCAAGCAGAACCAAATGAGGATGTTACCTCTATTTCATACATGGGTGGCCCCAGAATATCTTTTAAAGCATGGAAATCAATTAAAATCGGCATCTCAGGTGGCAAAGCGAGGTCAGCTGTGTCACTGATGGATTCTGGTTTTGCGTCTTCTGTGACATGCTCTTTGCAATCTAAGAGAAGAAAATCTAATTTAGGATTTGTTGCAGGCTTTCTTGACACATGAATTAAAAAAAATAATGACAGAGAAAAATAAAATATTCAAAGAAACGCTCAGAAAGTTCATGAAAGCGTGCTTAAACCATCTTTCATAAAAATCTTGTCAAATTAAAGATAATATGGCATCAAATTTAATTATTAAGCCTAAACATGTTCTAACTGTTCACCAAAGATAATATTAAATCTAGAGCACTGTCAGAGGTGCAACTCACTTGCTTAAATGCATTTTAAACTAGGTCAATAGCAAAACACGTTAAGTTCATTTAGGACTTTGCACTTCTCATCAGATTTGTGCATAAAACCAGTATTAGTAGGAGATGATCATGTGTAATGTAGTGTAATATAGAATATGGAGCTGAATGTGGAAATACTGAAGGTTCAGTAACTACTGTTCTTTTTACGTACATTCACAACTGTGCTCTCTGTGGTCTCTTTCTGCAAGGATTTAAATGCTTAACTTCTGACACTAATAATTAAGTTCTGTCAAATAAAGGAGGAGCATTTTGGCCAGATTTACATACATTGCTTTGCCACATGGCTGCATTACTTATAGCTAGCCTCCATTACATTCAATAACATCTCATTTCACAGTATCCAACAAGGACAGCATAGCTTATTGCTCGGTTAACTTCGCCTTCCTCTCCCAGTCCTCGCACACATACCCTCAATACTAGCTGACCGGGCACAGGAGAAGCTGCTACACGTAGATCACACGGAAGCCAGCTCCACTGGAAGCCTAACTCATCCAGCCCTGGTGTGCCGCCTCCTTCCAGGCTGTCAGATGGAACCACTACTCCAACATAGCACAGCCCACCTTTATTGCAGTCTATGCAGCACATATTCTGACATTACACTTTTTACTTTGATTTTTGTCTCTTATGACTATTATGGCTTTACTCAATCATAGAATGGTTTGGGTTGGAAGGGACCTTTAAAGA
>VYZW01016447.1:18207-50378 GCA_013401315.1 Balaeniceps rex | reverse complement strand
AGTCCTTAAATCCACACATCATTCTTGTTCAGGGACCACACCACATTTCTCTGCATCATTTCAATTTCTGTGTATGAGCTGCCAAAACTGACCGACTTCACCAATGAGAGAGAAGAAAAGTGGTGAATCCTTGCTTTGGAATCCTGCTGAGAATTACTCTACAACTATACACTGATTTCTGACATCAGTAGATCTCCAGCTGCTCTCATTAAATAAAAATTTTAAAAAATGAAGAAAAAAAAAACAACAAAAGCCCCAAAGTATGCTCTAGTTAACTTAAAAGCAAAACTTAAATAACTGATCTGTATTGTGAAACATATTATTAAAAACTTTAGTTGACTATATATTACAGCACCATAATTTCAAGTCACATATTTGTACACTCTGACTCCAAAGGGACAGGTTTTTTTGATTGATCCCACATTAAGATTACATATGACATTCTTACTTAAGGAACAAATTTTTCAAGATGTTTATAAAAAACAGAAAAACACAGTTCTTTAAAATATGGCATTACTACTTTCTATTACGTAGAAACAGAGAAGCCATTAAAAAATTACTTCATTCAATATTAACATAATGAAAAGCCCACAGGCCTGAAAACTATTTACATTAAGTAAATTTACAAGAATATAACAGTTCTAAAATCAGTTTCCCTAAAGAGATGTCAGAATGATGAGCTCTTTAAAGTGGAAAATGTAGTAATTGCCTGTTGGTGTGACCTAAATCCAAAAGAAAAGAAATTAACTACACTGTAAGTAAAGGCGATATCTCCTATGGATTTTTTTTTGTGGAAGTGGAGGTTAGGTAATTAAGAAATATTTTCTGTAATGAAAATAATTTACCAAGGCATCAGGACTCTGAATACAAAAATTCAGAAATGCCAATTCCTTCCTAGAAGTACTTAATACCAACTTCTCAAACCCCTACTGCATCTCATATTCCCAGAAATCTGGTAGAACAATGAACATGCGTAAAAAGCTTAAATGTTCAGGGCTCAGTCCTCCCAGACTTGCACAGTATTGTCTACTAGCACATATCACTTAAGAACCTAAAGCTCATACATATGGATGCAACATAATCAACAGGGCGTAAACAACTTCAGAATTCTTTTAATTCAGTATTTAAATAGTCCTTTAACTTTTAACTTTGAAATTTGTTTTGTTTTTTTAAACACCTATATATGCATTTGTGAATCACATAAACATACATTGCAGAGCTGTAGAATTACCATACTTACGGGATTTCTCTGAGTGCATGAGTAGAATTTATGGTCATTTTCAACATAGAAAGATTGTTTCTTTCTTCTGTCACATTTATTTCCCTTTGTAAGCAAACTATGCAATGAAATTCTGAATTCAAACGAATACTAAAAACTGATTTGCAACAGGCTGCACAGAGATCTCCATGGTCATTGAAAGAAGAAAAAGAGCAATAGCCCTGACTGTAATGGAGAAATACACATTATGCTTTGAAGGCTGAATCCACAGTGAGAAAAAGGAAAATCTGTTTTCTACTAGCAACAATCCAGAATTTGTGTAGCAGGGCTGACTCTGTGTGTGTACCTACATATTCTTTATATATATAACTTTGAAATTATCAATTTTATTTATATATATGTGTGTGTAAAAAAGTCTCTTTATTTCAGCACTTCTTCCACCCAATCTAAATGGCCTAGGTACAATCAAATTTAAGGTTATGTTATACCAGCTTCATTTTAAACCAGCACAGATGTTGTGTTTCAAATATCCTGCAGCTATCCATTTAACTTTTATTACACATAAGAAATGTTTCTTTTTTCTTTCAACTTAAGAGGTTATATGTTTAATAACTTTGTATTCCCCAACTTCTCCAAACCCTGACAACTTTCTCTTTTCACATTGAAAATTTTTGAATAAAGTGTAAAATGTCAAACTCTGCTGCTGTTTCAAAGTGTTTTCATTAAATTTTAAATTTTATTAAACAGAACATTAATTTCTACAAGTGATAGTTATAGTTTCTGAAATGTTAAAATAAAGCTATATGAGAGATATGAACACAAAACAGTAATTAAAAAAAAATTTATAAGTAGAACTTGTTTTTTTCTCATATGCTTGTTTCAATTCAGTGTTGCTTTTTTAAGGGAAAACTCATCCAACTTCCTCAAAATGAAATTGAGATTGAAATACTCTACAGGCTAGACAATGACCACCCCACCCGCCACCAACACCCCTCCGTACATACGATATCCTAAAAGTCAAAGAGGATATCAATTACAAATATATCCTCTGCATTTAGACATAGTCGAGTCAGGAAGCTTTATTCATTATTTTAAATTAATTAATGATTGTCTTTTAATTAAATAATATATTGCTCTGGATTACGTGTCCATCTCCCATACTCCATTTCCACTTCTCCTTTTCCCTTAAATCCTGCCTACACTACTGTTCCAGAATAGGGAGATTTTCTTTGGGAACTAAAAATCATTTCCTTTTATGGCAAATTGCCTTTACAAAAGGCAGTGCCCCTACTCAAAACACAGGATTGAAAATCCCCAAAGCAAGATTAAAAAAGTAAATGAAACAAGCCCCCAAAAATCTTAGTATGAAATTGGTAAGACGACATCAGTTTTACTCTCTTAAGTCATTGCAGCCTGCTTCAACCAGATCAACCAAGGGAAATATGTCTAAGCTTGGGGAAAAAAAACAAGGTGCATTAGGGCATATCTTAAAACTGGCACTGGCGAAATGATCATTAAGCATTTTTAAGTTCATTAATAAGGAGGAGCTTGCCAGATGTTAAAAAATAAGCCTTTAAATGGAGATGGGGAATATTTTTGCAAGACACATTCACATGAAAACATAGATCAGTGTCCCCAGTGCAGAAATAAAGAAGTGAAGTTATTTGACAAGCTGTTATAATGCTTCCCTTACATCTTACACATCCTGCATCCCTTTGCTTATTTCCCCGAGCATATGCCACAGAACATCCAATGTGCAATTTATTCACAAATATGGTCCTGCCCCTTCTTTCCCTTTCCTCCGATATACTTGAATTTATTTGTTTTATTTTGCCATCTTGTTTACCTTCGGTTTCTGTGGATGCTCATTGCAGGTACAGGAATCTGCACACATAGAAAAGACTGCAGAACAAAAACACTGAGGCAAGGACTTCCTTCTAGTATGAAATGCATAAACCCTTCTGCATAGCTCTCTGAATGGACACCTTAAGTTTGGCTATTCTAAAAAAACAATAAAAATCTGAACAGATTATTTTTCTGCTTAAGGTTTTCACTCACCGAGTGGAATTAACCTTGAGAAATAGGCAAGTTCTTAAGTCCACAACAAACTATTATCCAGACTGATTCAAAACAAAATGGCTTTAAAACATTCTTATTTCACTACTAAATGCAGTGAATACTTCAAAAATTATCTCTACGTTGAAAAAATAAAAAGCAATAGATAAGCTAAGGCAGTCAGCACAGAAGCTACTCAAATGCTTCTGCCAAAACTTGTTTGATAATCATGAGTTTTCTGTTGAGAAACAATTAATTGCAATTGAAGTATTGCATGGATGTTTTGTTTAATCAGTTGTTTCTTATCCACAGCATTAGAATTTCCTGTTATCCAATCAAGTCACTGAACCTCAAGTGGCTTCAAGTCCCAACAGTTCACTAATACCATTCTGTCTCTCATGATATTAAATGAGCAACCATAAAACAAAAATGAGATAATTCTGAACCGAGGAGATGAAGAAGCATATTTACCTGAAGCATCTCCAACTTTAAAATCACTGTCATCAGAGCTATCATAATCTAAAGCTTCCAGCAGCGAAGCTGCCAAAGGCTTCACTTGCCTCCTCTTCGAACTGCGGTCCACTGCAGGAAAAAAAACATTGTATTGTTACTAGGTGGCATAACGAGAACTCAGCATCGTCAAACATATTTAAATTAGAAGGAAAGGCAAAACGGCCCTGACGGGCAGGGGCAGCCTCCGCCACATCGCCCGAAGAGCAGCCGGCGGATGCAGCCGGCACCGGGGTCCCGGAGACATTCATTCCCACAGGTGAGGGAGGGGACCGGCGGCAGGCACACCGGGAAGGGTTTACCCACAGCTACCCAGCCAGGAGCTGCCCGCCCGCCGGAGCAGTGGTGCTCCCTTCAGGTGCCGGGAAACAGCACGGCACCGTACCGGCCGCGGGCTGCCCGCAGCCCCGGGCACCGGCAGGAACCCCGGGGCGGACACTGGGGTCGCCGGAGGCCCCCGGAGCCACCAGCACCTCCAGACGTAGCGCCTTGGCGTGATCCCTCAGCGCCAGCGACCAGAGGCACGGGGAAAGGGCAGCGGGGCCGCGGGGCGCCCGAGGGACGGCGATGCGCCCGCCCGGGGGAGGGGGCGGGGCGTTCCGCGAGCACCCCGGCACCTCCCCGGGACAGGGGCGGGAAGGGCCGCTGAGGATCACTTACTAAAGCCTGAGCAGGTGAGCGGCGGACGGGCAGGGGCCCTCGGGTGCAGCGCCGCGGAGCCGCCGGGCCCCTTCCCCAGACAATGGGCACGGCGGCGACCCGGATGCAGACCCGCGCCCGCCCGCCCGCCCGCGGCGGCCGGTCCCGCTGCTGCGCCTGCGCACCTGCCTGCCGCCCGCCTCGCGGCGCATGCGCGGTCTGAGCGCGCCTGCGCGGCGCGAGGTGAAGCCGAGGAGGAGGGGGCAGTGCCCGTCGTCTGCCCGGCGCCTCCCGCCGCCGCCGGGGCGAGGGCGCGGAGCCCGCGCTGGGATCTCACGTGGGGAGCGATGCGGGTACTCCCAGGAGCCGGGAGTACTTAGCACGAAGTCGCAGTGCAGACCCATTCGTTCTCAGGGGGAGGGGTGCCTGTTCAGAATCTCATTTGTTAGGAAGAACAGCTCAAAAACCAGTCTGGCACTTTCTCTGTTCCCCCGTGTGGAAACGAAGCGTTAGAAAACTGCTTTTATTTAACTCCTATTCTAAGAGCTGAGTTCCTTGTGGGCTTCATTGCATTGTCAAGCTTGCTCTTGCACACTTGAAAAAATAGCAAGCCGTTGCATTAAAAAAAAAAAAAAACCACACCAAAACCCAGGGATTTTTGTTTGACCACATCGCACCAGTCCAGGAGCTCAGCACAAAACCTAATGATGAGAGATGGACGGCAAAGGAGAGCAATGCAGGGCTGTCGCCTTTTGCAAACGAGTCCCAGTGCCGCCTCAGTTGCGAGAGCCACCCCGAGCCCCTGTGCACACCCGGTATTGCCAGTCCCGCATGTAAAAGCTGTACAAAACCTTTATGAAGTGTATAAAAAAAACTGAGGGAATGATCTGCCTTTTGGCTCTTTCCCCAAACTTGTAATTAGAAAAACGGGAACATCTTAAAAGAACTGATGCTCTGACATACTGCTGTGACTTCAAGAGCTTGAGGATCAAGAATAGTGATAAACATGACAGCTTGCAACAGAACTGTAAGAGCATTATTGGAAGATGTGTGTTCAATGATGGATAAATGCAAGTAGGGTCAAACTAATTTTACGATGAAGTGTGGAGGAAAGGTAAAGTTTGGCAAGCGTACGGTCCATGACAAGAGCCTGCACTACATTTAGCACAGCTCTGCATGTATCACCCATGCAAGCCTTCCCAGAGCCAAAATGCCTCTTGGTATTGCAAAGACAGTTAGGGTGTTACGGGTGTATTAGTCTTCCTTTTTTTAAATACAGCATAGAGATGGCCGGATGATTAATATGTAATCATACATTACATGTATGATGTAATTATGCATCTGAAATATTTTCAATAATAATTTTATGTGTTTCAGATTTTGAGTATTTTGGAAGGGCAGAAAATTCCAAAGAAAAATGAGAATTCTATGTTCATTCTGTGCTTGAATTTCCTAGGGTTTTTTTATAGCACATTATCACATCAATAGCTGATGTGTTCACACAGGCACCTCCTGTTTCCTCCACCAATTCTTTGGCTACATAGGGAGCCTGACTGCACAATGAACTCCTTTCCTGAATCTCGTTTTGCTAGCCCTACCCAAATGTGCTATCGGCCCATGCAGTCTAGTCTTGTCCTTCAAAACTCTGATCAGCTTCCCTGTTCCAGCAGGAGTTGCATATGTCTTAGCTTTTCACTCCTTAAGGGTTTTTTTCCCTTTAACTGACATCCCCATTCTACTTTCTCTTCACACACAATTGCAGTCTTAATAGGACAAGTAGCAGGGCTCAGATCCCTTCATTTAGACTGCAGATCCATGCTGACGTGCAGCAACAAGTTGTGCAGTACCCCTTGCCTGCCAAGGGACAAGCAACCTGATACTGTCCCATACACGGTGACTGGCAGGACAACTCAAATCACACGTAAGGGGAAGGAAAAGTAAACAGACCTGACCCCAGATTTGGCTTTATGTAGAAGAGCAGGCTGAGGGACACGGACAGCTTCGAAGAATGAGGGCTTTCAGCATGTAACACAGGCAAGGGGAGGGGAGCGCCCTGTAGAGCAGTGGAGGAACTTACGGTTCCTTTAAACGTGAAAGTCAAAGCAGATGTATGGACTGTCTGGCTTTCAGTTCAGCTCTCTGGGGCAGCCTGCAATGCTAGGATTATTCCAATTTCTACCTACACAGTTCTGGCAAGAATAGGTGATCAAGCAGAAGTTAATTAATGGCTGCCTGCCCCTGCTCCTCCTCAGCACCTCACATTGCCCAACCGCTCCTTCCTCCTTCCCTCTTTGTACTCTGTCCCGTGAGTCGAGCCCTCTCGGCCTTGCTGTCTAACTCTTTCTTGTCCCAAATCTTTCCTTTTATTTTTCCTCTCCTTTTTTCCACTTCCAAAGGAATATTCACACTTACTTTTATTTCTGAAAATAGCATGCACACATTCTTTGTTATCTTCTGTAGTCAGCTTACATATGTCGCCCTCATTCCTCAACAGAAAAAAAACATATCAATAAAATGAAAAGAACTGTGAAGTACCTAAAATTTATTCACTGTTTCCCTAAACTTCTGGGCACTACAAATATAAGGCTTACCAACAAATCCTCCAAATTTAGTAATTAGAAGTAAATAAAACCTTCAGCATAGAAATTAACTAAAACTACAAGTTTATCTTTTGATCATTCTTTGGAAGTTTCTGGCTATTAAAACGTCTATTAAAAGATAAGTTCCCCTTAGTAGATACTAACCTCCTTTAGTAGAGTCAGACTATTTCAGATAAGGGGAAAAGAAGGGAGAATTCATGGTCCAAATGAAAGAAGCCTTCAGAGAGAATGTCTGATCCCCTTATTTCTGCAAGGCCTTTGCCAATCTCAGCAGATAATCAAGGATGTCGAAATGTTCAGTTGCCTTTTTGATTGAAAAAATGAGGTATTAATGGCACACTGCTGGGAGCTGGGCACTGTACTGACATTGCTATATGCATTAAAAAGATGGTAAGTGTTGTCAGTTTAGCACCTTTAAGTACTACCCTCATACACATACAAGAAATTATCTTAAAATGTCTTTTTTAGAGCAAAATTATGAAGAGCTGAAATAGTACATCTACTATGAACATGTTGTGGCAGCTCCATCACTAACATAATACTTAAAGAATGCCTAGAAATATTTCAGTATATCAGGTCATGTCAAGCACGTCAGGTCTTTCAATTATCTCAGCATTCCAGTGATTCTCTTCAGGTCTAGCCTTCAGTGCCCAGCCTGTTGCAAGAGTAAGTGTCTGAATCTCCATTTCAGTGCTGCTCTTCAACTGCTGGAGAAAGAGAGAAAATAGTATCTTCTGACTGTACTTTTGCCCTGAGAAAAAAGGAGTCTTTGTTGTGGTTCTGTAAAGACCATTTTAGAAGGAGTTACACAATAGCAAGTCAGCAGAGAATACAGTCACACTCACATAAATTACCTTAAAAATATCATTCTTAGTTTAATGAAAGTGTCGAGTTTTCAAAGAAAGAAATACAATAATACAACATTTCCTCACCTAGGGAATAAACTCAAGCGTAAGTATGTTTTTCACTCATCCATCAACTGTGAATGGAGAAATAATAGTATGAAATCCCGTATCTTTTTTTTTCCTGTCAGTGAGCAGACAGTTAAAGCCATGACCTACCTGTCTGAATCCAAACAGCAAACTCTTTTTTTTGTCCATCAAAACATCACCATCTGTAGTAGGGAGACTGACCTCTTCAAATATCTTTCCAAAGAGAATTGTTCCAGATTTCACTCTTTAACTGTGCCATTACAGCAAGCACCTCTCTCAGTGATCTCTGCTCTTTTGTCTAGTATTATATGGTAAAATATAAAAAGCAAAAGACTGAATCAGATGTCCTTGCCGTTTTAAATTACAAAGGGAGGAAATTCAGTATCAATAGTCTCTGAACAATAAGACTTTGAAATAATAAACTGCAGACTGCTACAAGGTCTACTGCAGTCAAATGCTGCCAGGGAATGTTTCCATCAAATATTAAGATATTTCTTGCACTCCTTAGGCCACGCTCAGCCTCAGTCCATTAATTATGTTTTTTTTTGATTATGTGGTACACATGTAAAAAAGTCCAGGAAAAGTAAAAAACAACTGTATATATCTTCAATAGAATAGCTTTCTGAATTAAAGAGATACATATATTAAGATTGCAAAGGTTAAGAAATATTAGAATTAGGGCTACCTATATCTTTAGTTCTGTCTGAATTATCATGTTAAGTAATGTGTGTCTTTTTTTAGGATTAGGTAGAGATGGGCCCTACTCCCTCTTTTGCTTGCTGATACAGGATGCAGTTGTTAAACGCAAGGATTAGGAAAGATGGGTCTATGTATTTCTGTTGCAGTCAGGTCCCTGTGCTCATATAGATACTCACAGGCAGGAGACTCCTGCCTTCCACACCCTCTCTTCCCCACTCTCTGTTGAGTTCTAGTCCTGCAATCCCTTAATCAAACGGGTATTTTAACTTAAGAAAAAAATCTCATTTTGTAGATTTTTGTCAGCTCAAGCTTGACAGAGCTAAAAGAGAGATCTCCCCACCTTTACCCTGGCTCTATATGCCTACCTCCTTTTCAGCCACTATGAGATCACCCCCTGTCACTCATGCTCACACAAAGGACATCATCCTCAACTCAGACCTTGCTGCAGATCCTGCCACTGAAGTTACGTCCAAAAGATTCAGTACAAAACATACCTCACATGCAGCTTTCCTGTCCTCCCATTCAGCTAAAATTCTTGTCTAGGCTCATCTCCCTTCTCATTTACATCAATATTTCTTTCTCTGGTTTTCAAAAATGCAGTTCTGATGTTGCCATATCTACTGTAATGATCCTTCTCAGCTTCTACTATGTTCCTTTTCCATTTTTATCCCTCCAGTGAATTCTCCTCTGCTGCATCAGTCATAAATTTCTTGGGTTTGATTTCAGTACACTTCACAGATTACTCTTTCTTTCATCTGCCATTTCTTTACAGCAGATGACATTTGCCATACCAATTTGTTTAACACAATGTATTGGCCTCCTGTTGTCTGTTAAATTTTCAGACAAGTTTGTGGCTTTTTTTTCCAGGCATCCTTCATACTAAAAATGTGTTCCATGTAAATACCTGCAAACTCAGTTCATTTTTCCTCTCAAGATACCCTTCTACCGCCATGCTCCCAAAAAATGTTGTAAGGTCCAACAGATACTGTCTCTCACGTTGTCTCACATTTTACTTGTGCTTCCCTGCTATAGATGTCTGTTTCTGTTTCTTGTTCTATGCTTGTATTTCCAATCCATTTGGGGCAGACTTACTATTTCCATTTTTTTATTGGTTTTCTGTCTATGATTTATTTCAGGTGTAGCAGAATTTTGAGTCATGATTAAGGCTCCTAGACATAAAAGCTATAGAAGGAATATTAGTAGTTTTTATCATGTGACTTTCAGATAGCGAGCTTATCAAGTAAGCCAAGTTCTTTTTGTTTGTAAAGTACATATAATTTGAGCCACTGAATAAAGAAATAAGAATAATTAATAATAATAAAGAATTATGAAAGTATTAGACTAAAGAGGTGTTGTACTGGTTCAGATTAAGGGTCTATCTAGCCTAAGTGGACAGTCAGAGAAAAGCAGGAACAGAGCAAGTATGTGTGATACTATCTACTGATTTCCCAACTTCCAGTTATCTTCAACTTTGGGAATGTCTTGATCCTGATGTGTTTTGTCTGTTTAGTGGCCTGCAATGAGTCTTTCTTCTAAGAATCTTTCTTCTAAGAACTTGTCCATTCTCCCTTGTAACCCATGTAGAGTTATTTATTATCGCAACATTATTTGGCACAGAATTTCACAGATCTACTACCTTGTTTTGTTTGTTTTGAACCTGGCTCCTGTCACCTTCTGCTATACCTCCCAAGTCATCTCTTTCCCAGGCTGAAGAGTCTGAGCTGACACAGTCACTTCTGATAGTGTGACTGAGATAGACTTCCATTTCTCCAATGACCCTTGTTTTTCTTCCATGAATCTTTTCCAATCTTTATATGTAGCCTTTCTGTAATGAGGGGACAGCACTGAAATGCAGGCAAATAGTGCATTTATTCAGTTGAATAGTAATGTTTTCTGTTTTGTTCTCTATTCCTTTCCTAGTAATTTTTACTTTTTTTTCCTTGGGACATGGAGTGAGCATTGCTTTTCCTCAGAAGCATTGATTTCTTTACATTTATCTACACTGCATTTCACTTCCTTTGCATTTATCTAGATTGAATTTCATCTGCTATTTTATTTACTGCCCAGTCGAATAAGAGATTACACCATTAGTAGCTGAACTGTTTCATACCTGACCTCTTTCAGAGTTTTTGTGATAGTGGTGGTTTCCTAGTATTTTATCAGAGCATTTTATCTTTTTTTTCTTAGTATTTTACCTGTAGCTGCTTCCACAATAACTTCAAATTCAGACAGATTGTCTGCTGAGCCTTCTTCCCCCAGAGAATACCACTCTAGCATGGGAGTAGCTTCATTTTTTTTCCACAGAAAATGCTGATGGAAAGAATTCATTGCCCTAAGTACATGTTTCATACAAATCATCCACTGGCCCAATTGATGCTGGCATGCTTTTTGCTGTGTTTGAAATATGACTTAGTACTAATTTTGATTCTTTTATCTTGCTGATTCTCAAATTCTTTTTCCATTCTCTCTGATCATATTTTTACATTTAATCTGTTAGAGCTTATGATACTTTTTATTTTCTTGTTTTAAATACAATTTGAAGGATTCCTTCCTGTTTATAGTAGTCTCTTTGACTTTGCTGGAAAGTGATTTCAGCTTCCTTCCTTCCTTCTCTGCCATTTCCATACGTGATAAGCACTAATGCTGTGATTCCAGCATAGTGTTCTCCAGCAGCTTACATGCCTATGAGAATTTAATTCCTTGGACTATTCCTTCCAGATACCTTGTTAAGAAGCTTCCGCATTTTCTTTATGTCCCTTTTGAAGTAGAGCACAAGAAGTGTGGATTTTTTGAGATATGCTGCCTTTGTAGGAATGCTGAATAAGGACATGGTCACTGCTAGAGAAGAGCAATTCAGCAGTAAGATTTTTATTAGATCCTGCTAGTTATTCAGTATGAAGTCAAGGCTTGTATTTTTGGGTGTGGGCTCACTAACCACTTATTCCATGAAAAAGTCATTCATAACGTCTAATATTTTCATCTCTGCTTATATCTCAGTATCATGTTCATCTATTCTGAAGGGGGGTAACTGATGTCCCTCAGTACAACTGCTACCTTCCTGATTTTTCTCAGAATATTGCAGTCCATGTTGCCATCCTTTCTGGGTGGTAACTAAGAGAGCCCCAGTACTAACTCCTTCCAATTCAGGCCTGGAATTCAATCCATACAAATTCAGTGAGGTGGTATTTTATTTGATTCTGATTTCTTGAATGTATACTATGTCTTTGCCTGGGCACAGTTTATTCTATCATCTCATGTATATTTCTGTCTTGACATTACAGTGTGACACTGATTGTCTTCTTCCCACCAAGTTTCCAATGTCTACTATGTCATTTTTTTAAGAAAGGGAGGACATTCCTGTTTCTCCATCTTATTTCTTAAACTTCTAGCCTTTGCCTGTAAGCATGTGTACCTCTGTTTTGTTCCCATCTTGGGAATTCATTTAAATAATACTCAGTTAGTTCCCGATTTCCTACTGGAGTATTTACATCCTCTGGCCAATCCTTTACCAGAGGATACAGAACTTCCAAGTTTTTCTTCCAAGTTTTTCAGCAGCATCACCATTTCAGAGCCATATGTTCTTGTGCATTTGTGAGCTCTTTCAGAGTCTCCAGTTTAAACGTCCAGTTACGATTTTCTAGATTTTAAGTGTCAAATTTAAAATCACACAGTGTCACTCTCTGTTAGGGACGTGCGCCAACAGGCTCTTCACCCACCTAGGGCAGTTTGGCTGTCAGTGCTCAAGACCGGCAGTGATGTGATGCAGCCCTACAACCTTGGATCAGACTGGAGAAAGAGCTGTGTGAGAAAGAGCGGGGAGAAGCCTTGCTGCGGGGGGTTCTGCAGCTCTGGAGAGACTGGCTGACCGTGGTTACCATCACCAGACCTGGTCTGCTCTTCTTTGGGCTTGGCACTGTGCCCTCCCTGCCTTGCTGTCAGCACCAGCTCCTCATTGACCTTCCCTTATGGAGCAACTCCCCGTTGGAGCTCCCTGACACCTCATTCAGGTAACTTCAGATAAAGTACTCCTTTATTCTGAAACTGTTCTCGATTCATGATGAATGTGCATTCTTCCTACTTACACTGTCCAATCAAGGTAGTAAAAATCTGTCTTTCCACCTCTTCCCATGATCCCAAGGGGAGAAGAAAGCATTTTACAGAATACTATCACAGAAACATTAGTCTTTAGTTTCCTTCTTGTTTGCTTAAACGTTCTTCCCTTTGTCAATAGTACTGGTGCACCACAACCAGTTACCCCTACCAGCACTTCTTACGAGTCTATCCAGACTCCCCAAGGGGGTTTGCCACCTGGTAGTTGCTGTGCAAACCTACAAGCCTCTTGGGGTCACAAACCCAGCCATCTATATGTGCAATGACAGATTCTTCCACCAATTACAGCCTTTCTCTTCCTCACTGTTGGAGAAAGAAATTATGTGCAATACAAGTAAAGAAGAATGTCATTCCGTTCTTTTTTAATGATCAAGACTCACTCCCTCTTAACAAGATATGAAAAATGTGAACATAAGCCAGTGATTCCCACTGACTTCAGTGGGCTCTGGCTCAGGCTTTTAATGACGCTGACTGATACACTTTTTCCAGACACAGCCTTTCATCCATCAAACCATTCTGTTCTGAAAAAATCTAGGATGTAAAGAACATCTGCCACAATGAACATAGCACAGACCTGCTGTTACTAATGGGAAGTATGCTAACGGCTTGGATTTAAAAAAAAAAAATTAATTAATTTTACAAGAATAATTACTTTGAATGTGAGTGTCAATGACGCTTCTCACATAAACCTTTTCCAATACAATCTTGTTTTGGTCTCACTGAGGACAAAAGATGCTTCAGCTATACTGACAAATCTTTGTGAATTGCTATAAACTAAATTCCACTGAAAGGGTTTCTATAGCTTCCTTTTAAATTCTATTTAGTTATTATCTGTAAACAAAAGAAGCTGAGCAGGCCTGGTTTGGATTTGTGTGAAAAATTATAATAAAATAATAAAACCAGTAAGCAACAAAGAAAGGAAAGTACTGCTTTTAATGTTCTCTGCTAAATGTAATTGTGACATTTAGGAATCAATTTGCTTGTTTTTCTAATATTCATTATTTCACTGATCAGCACAATGTGCAGAAGACATCTTTTATTATATCACAGATTTTATAGAAACTAATCTGGTTTTAATTTGGTTTTGCCAAATTATGCAGGTTTTTCTTGAAAAATTGTATTTTAAGAATTTGAGCTGATTTAAGATCCAATTTATTGCAAAAGAAAAGCCATTCGGTTATGTTAGAGTTCCACTTCATCAAGACATATATACACAGTTTTCCTTGTTTTTTAAAAAAGAAAAACAATCGCCAAGACACGTCTTTGTTAAGGTACCCTGCTGGCGGCACATGGCAAAAATACTGGCACCTTGCCTGGAAAGTGCAGCAAGAACTGATGGATCTGATCTCATTCTGTGGCCAGGGAGAAAATAGACTACAGTGAAGGCCAATCTTACGGCCTGCGACCATCAATTGCTTGGCAAGAAGCACAAGTTCCTGAAAACAAATGTGGGAAGGTGAACTGATTTTGCAAGCCAGGGAAAGATTTTACCTTCCAAAGTGAGGTAGAGTCCCCAGAACAATCCCTGTTAGAGCTGGACCTTCATATGTCTCTGTGTAATTGCTACTGTGAAATAATGTTTCAATATATAAATCCTTAAGAAATAATAGTGCTAATTTAATATTTTATAGGTCAAGTCTCAATTTCAAGCATTTCTTGAGAGCTGGGATGAAATCCTGCAGCTGCGGGAGTTCCAAAAAAGCAGCAGATCTTCTTCCATATTGAGCCAGACATTTAGAGGGATGGCCTGTTCCATGTGAAAAAGAGAAACACAGACAATTTTTTAAAATTCTACGTTATTTGAAACCTAGCTTGGCATTAGGCAAATACTCAATTTTGAAGGATATAGTGGTAGTGTGTGGAGAGGGAATCTACTGTTATTGTGATGGTTCATAAACCAGAGTTCCTTGAGATTTGAACATCTCCAGTCCCAAACATGGGCAAGACTTCTAGCTAGATGATTCCACTCCATCTTCCATGAAGATATTTGTATGCTAAATATCATCCTATAACAATGATAATTTTTCTGCTTGTACAGATTAAGTATGCATCTTACACTGTGACAATTACAGGGGAAATAGCAGAAACCCTGTATTTAAATTATTTAACAGAAAATACCCTAATTTTAGAAAATAATAGAGGAGCTTTGAGAAGCTCCTGTTTGTCACAGTCTCTGAGATTTAGCAGGAACAGTATTCTGATGTTGAAGATGTACCTTTCTTTGTCCTCTTAAACGTTTCGTAAGTTTTATCTTAATTGTAAAAGGATTGCTATTCTGTCCCCCTTCCTCATTCCCCCTCTCTTCCCATTTCCAGGTGAGGAGAAGGGGAGAAATGAGAGACCTGGATTAAACTCTCTCTCTTCAGTACTTCTACTGGAAAGGGAAAGAAAACACAAACAAAAAACATGAGAGCAATGGGATTTTTCTCATCAAACACAGAATAGAATCAATTTCCAGATTGCTTTAAATACTTGTCAAACTCAGGAAATGCTGTAAAAATTAAAAGTTTTTTTTCAGTTGCACTGACACAATTATAACTTTTTTGGTTTTTTAAATGAGAATGTCCAACCATAATGATATCTCCCTAGTCACAATGATGGCAGGGTGCAGTTTCACATGAAATCTGCCATCTTCCATTCTCAGTACCTGTATCAAATTTTGCAATTATCCAACCACACAGTGAGCCAGATTCTGATCTGACAGAAAGCTACCCTACCAAGAGGCCCTGTGGCTCCAAGACCAATTGATCCAGTGCAAGCCAGGGGCACAGGGACACAGGGGTGGGAACACGCGGGGAGAGGGGAAAGCAGGTGCAACTGCCCAGCTCACCAGCAAGTCCACATTAGATCAGGTGTGACACACGCAGCCGGTGGTGGCTACATGATCAAATCAGTCAGGCCTGTAGTGAGAAGGTACGATCTCATCGCTCCTCTCCCATTTGCTTCTCCAGGATGCTTTTTGCAATCACATCCTTTATGCTAGCATTAGCAATGAGCTGGAATTGATCCAGATAAAAACTTTTTGTTTTGTCTCTTTTGCACAGCCTTATGTGAACTGGTGCTGGCACATGAGTAGCCAAGGGCAAAGGACGGATAAAACTGTCTCTCCGCGTAGCACTTTGGACTCATGGTGAATTAAAATGACTGTGTAACCTTGGCCTTAGTGATTCACTACATCCTTTACTGTTCCATGTAATAAAACCATACCTGTCTGTGTTCTCACTACTATTTATTTGTATTCTGTGACTCAAGGTGGCTCTAAAGAAAAAAGATTCATAGAATTCACAGTACGCAGTCTTTTCTGTTGCCCCTCAAATGACTCTTCTCTCTCTTCCAGATTCCAGAGTCAGGAAACAGTATACTAGCAAGTCAATTTAAAAGAACTATGACTGTGAAAATCATGCTTCCTCCTCTCCAGATCAAATGGGTGAGTGGAGAGGGAGAGACAGGGAGCAAAAATTCCCACTGTCCTGATTTGTTTCTTTAGAAGATGCAGTGTGGATTACCTATTTTAAAACCCATTGCACTGGAATTTTCTGATTTTAAATCACATGAATCATTTCAGTTTGGCCAACTGTTAATCAAAGCTCATTTCACCCTGCAAACAATATACCAAATCCAAGTTTGATAAGACAGTGTTCTTTTAAAGACTTACTTTACTAAAAAAAAAATTAGTTCATCTCTAGACTGGCCTCCTTACATGATTTTTTTTCATTAGCAATGATTCTGCTGTGGAGAGGTTGTGTAAAATGTATCTCCTATGAGACATGTTTTTGTCATAGGTATTGCTTTTCAGAGCTCCAGCATTTTAAATTACGCTTGCAGAAGATACTAATTTTAAAATTTACTCATTTCATCCACATCTGTTCTGCATTCCATGGAGAAAAGACAGGAGTATTGGGTGCCTGAACACTTTAGGAGTACTACATGTGTTTGTTAACACAGCTCTTTCACACAAGTGTTAGTGTTCTGTTTATGTCTTTGTAAATAGGGATGGCAGCCTGAAGGAGGTGTTTCTTAAGGGCAAGTCCCGAAGAGGAAAAACAGATGGGCAGAGACAGCATCAATGGAGTAACATCTCAAAGTATACAAGCTTGCAAGTTAGCCAGACAAATACGTTAGTGAAAGACAGCAGTCAACTTTTTTGGACCAAGGATGTTGTGAAACAAGCAAGTAAACAGAACGTTCTGTTGTCTTCAACCTTATTTCTTGTGCGATGTAAGGTGAAAGATGAAAACAGCATTTCACAGAAAAAATGAAAATACTTTATGAAACTCCTTTTTAATTAAATTTTCTATTATGTTCTGCCTGTTCTCAAAGAAAATTTTTGATGTCTCAGTACATATAAGAAAAAAAATCAAGATATGCTGTAGTTTTCCCCTTCACATCATTTTCACTTCAGTCTAGACTCTGCTGTTCAAATAAAATAAGAAATTCCTGCTCAGAAGTCTTATTACAGGTATATATTTCACGCAATCACACAATGTGAATCTTACAGATATACTGTATATATCCTTCAAAGGAGGAGGATGGGCTCAGTCACACATCAAAACATGATATTATCCTTCTCTCATAAATATAATAATTTCCTACATTTAAATGAAACTGTATTTAAAGAAAAGATAATGTGGGAATACTACTTCCTGATAAGTGGTACATGACACAATTTTTAACAGAGCAGAAGTTTCCAAAAAAACACAAGCAAAACTCAAGAGCAGCCAAAGCAATTACTTTCGTGCACCTTTTGATAAAGCTTTTGTCATTTATTAAAGAGAAATCATGGGACACTTTGTATTCTTAGAAACAAAACCCTGAATTTTGTACTAATCTAGATAAACGCATATAAAGACAAAAAATGTCGTTTCCCAAAATTTGTAGCAGATGAGTTAAGAGTACAATGCAGCACTTCAATCTGCATCCAGGCTGAAAGACGGTCTGTCTCCTTTCTCCCAAGTAGAGTGAGTACGATATATTTCTTTAGTGGCTAAAACCCAGAAAGGAGGCAAGCTGGGACTGGATTTCACATTCCACTACGCTAGAAATTATCTGCATAAAGGACTAATGATTCAAGTGAATCTGGTAACTGGAGATATTGTTAAGTGTAAAAGAGTGAGGGCTTGGAGATCCACTACTTGCTTCTTTACAAGAACCTGGCACTATGTCCTTCCATGCAGATTTTGTTTATTTCTAAATGGTACTTCAGGTGGCAAAGCCAGGAAAAGATTTAAACCACTGCCAAGGTATCAATAGTTATCCTCAGTTATAAATGCCACTGTCTGCAAAATCAGGCTGCTTACAAAACTCATCAGCCCTTGCAGTGTCTGACATCACAGCCCTTGTACAAGGAACCCCAAGACTAATGTTTTTGCACAGTGAGAATACCAAGAAACAGCTATTATTAGATGTTCTGCACAAGCTGTCCAGGTCTGACCAGGTTCATACAGCATACTGCAGGTATCTTGGTTTTGCTCTGAAGGGAATGAAAGCATGACGTTTATCCAGTGACATCTTCTGAAATGCAGCTGAAGTCTATTCAGTACATCAGCTTGTATCTCCAGTGATTTTGGCAAGGGCCAAGGATGACATCCTGAAAAGAGTGATTTATTCTAGCTCTAGTTTAGATTGCCTCTGGGAGCCCCCCGCCTGTATTTTTCTACTGATTTCAGAAGGTAGGTTTGCTTAAACTAAACCACTAGTTTTGGCATTTCTAAAGTTTTGTGAAATGTATTGCCCCCACAGCACTGTCATTCACTGAAACACAAGCAAAGCACACTCCACATTCATGCTTTTCAGACAGCTCTGTATTACCCAACAGTGTCAGGATCTGCAACATAATTCAAAGACTCCTAAAGTAATCAATAATAGTTCTGTCATCTGGTTATCAGCAGCTGGATTGACGTGTCTCTTCTTGCCGCAATGCATAAAACATACTGGATTTCTAAACTACCTGAAAAACATTCTTTTGCAATTTCTATTCAGTAAGCCTTTCTACTTTGCAAACATTAACCTTCCTCTAAAAACTACAGTAGAAAAGAGAGGCAAGTAATGTTTTCTCTGGAAAGTACATGAATAACGTTCTTACTTCCAGAACAGCAGTATCTGTCCTCCTGTTCATAAATAGCAAGAATCCCTCTTTACCCTTTCCATAAAGAAAATAAAAGCATATGACTCATGTTAGTGGAAGACAGATGAGATTTTCTCCAGCCTAGGTTTGTGCAAAATAGCTTGATCAGAATTATGTCTAATCCTGTCCTCTAAAAGCTGTATCACTGTCTTAAATGAGAACAAGTTTTGGCTTATTGAAACTGTTAGATTTGGGAGCCTTATTCTTTCTATAAATTGTGTTTCTATTAAAATACTGACATTCTCCATTGAAGAAAAAAATACAGAAAAATAAATTAGAATACAAAATCCATTTATACTCTTCTAAATGTGTAAACCTTTGTTGACACAGCTTGTGCAGATAATGACACAGCAATAAGACTATACTTTGTAAACATATGCTGTTTTCATGTTTCTTTGTTAATATTCTATTGTTCTCTTTCATGTTTGGAATACATAGTGAACGTGAGGTCTCATATATCATTCCTTACAGCTGTTGCACAGTCAATTATACTTTTTTTTTTTGGTATTTTTACATTTCAGAAGCTGCTTATGGGCAGCTTGCTCTGTTCCCAGACTGTCTGCTTGAGTCACTCCTGTGGCAGCTGCATCAGTTTCTCCTAAGCAGCAGTACGTCTTGGAAAGGGCTGTCAATACCAAATTATTCTTTTCCAGTAAAGGAGAACAGCTTTATTCAGAGAGCAAACTCTGATCAGATTTTTATAAATAATTAGCCAATAGCTGATGAAATATAATAGTTTTTGCTAGCGTGAACCTGACTGTCATGCCAGCCCTGGAAATCCATGACTTGTCTCAGTCAGTGTAGATTCCCAGCATAAAAAAATTAAGCTGAAATTTGAGTAAACTTTGGTAAAACTATAAGCAAACAAAAGATTAATCAAAAGCTAACTTAAATTTTGAACATCAGAGCAGAGGACTTGTAAGGACTATCTCTTTCTTCGCCAGCATATGTAAAAGAAACAGCACAGAATGGTCCTGGAAGCATTATTCAAGTGTGCTTCTCCTTACTCCGTAACAGAAACTGAAAAGCATCCTTTAACCTCCTGTATTAAGATTAAAGATCAAAAGCCTTAAGACAATTATAGGCATTGGAAACAGAAGCAGTTTTAATTTGTCTCTAACAAGTTGTTAAATAGTTGAAGCAGCACCTAGTTAAAAACAGTTCCACGTACATTCTTAGTGAAGATTTTGACTTTCTATTGAGCCATTAAATTTATCTTTTATTTAGAGTTCAGCTGGTTTTTCAAATCAAACACAAGAGCAGCTCACAGGGACATCCCATCTACAGATGCAAGCGCAGGAAAGAGTATCTGTAAAAGGGCACTGAATCAGCATAGTTTTCAGGGGGATCATTCCAATAACTTCTTGTGGTATTCTGGACAGGTTCAAGCCTTCCCGTTGGGTGCAAGCTGTGAGGGGCCTGTATTTCTGCATCCTAACTTTTAGCAGATTATATAATTTAAAACAAATATACAGACCAGCTGTTTCATTTGCTCTCTTGAACCTAGAGAGTAAGCAGGGACCACAATTTAGTTCCTTTTAAGTATTTGTTTCTCAGCTGTTCTGCTTTTGCCATGTCATTCTCTTTCTTGCTTTCTGTTCCTAATAGTCACGGAATGATACTACATTCAAACAAACCCATACATTTTATAAATGTTGGTATTTAAAACCTGAATATTTTCATCCATTTTGGAATGACTTATTACTCTTACACATCTCTATTTCTGGTTTTCTCCTATAACTACTGAAGTCTTTCAACTGAAATGTTTTATTTTCAGTAGGCTAAGAGGAACTCTTGCTGGTGACAGCTGCTTTAACCTGTTTGGTCCTGCGGGATCTGTTACCTGAGGAGCTTCCCACTGTCTCAGCCCATGCTGCTCTAAAATCTCAAACTGAATTGAGCCAGAGTTGAATCTGTTAACTGACAGGTAAAAAACCTCAGTATTCCATTATGAACAACCCATACAGCCGGCTGGTTGAAATACACGCTGTGAAATATACACTGTGAATATATCCCTGTGAAATATACACTTTAATGGGTTTTCTATGCAAGGAATGGATAAGAGCATATTTATGCTAAGAAATGTCCTGCCCAATGATTCTTTATATACTCTGTATGGACGAAGAAAGAACTTCCCTCAAATTTTTGATGCAGTTTCACCAGTAACAATTTATGACAGCTGAGGAACTGGCATTTTATAAAAATTATGTTCAAGGACAAAATTTTAAATACTTGTAAATACATCCACATTTTGACAGAAGATGCTTAACTTCAGGAAAAGAAGATTAATTGCTTCATTTTATTACCGGTAATTTCACTTTTGCTAAATAGCATGTATTCGCATATTCACTCTCTTTGTGTAAAAGCATTATTTATTTTCATTTTAAAATAAAAGCCTTTATTTTAAAGTAAGGATTTCCTTGCTGTAAAGTAACTATAATTACTTTAATGCTACAGCAGTCTATATAGCTGTACACTTAATAAAAGTGTAATATTACAAAAGTTCTGTACATTAGGGCTAATATCTTTAAGTTTACAAATAGCACAGTAAAAATCCAGGACACAATTTGTACTTGTAATATAAATTAATAATCATAAGTTATACACATAAATGCAAGTGAACTAAAAAAAGTTTTTCTGTCTTAGTATTAACAGAATATTATTCTTTGACTTGCTGAGCAGATTATAAACTCTAGAAAACTATTCTTCCCTTACTAATAGAACATACAACCACTGTCACCAAGTTTTTTCTTTTCCAGATCTCTAGCACCCTTATTTAACAAGAAATTTTGCTTATATGGTTGCTAGCAGGTTATGCTGCATAAGATATTTTTATATAAACTCATTCCAACCAAAATCAGATGTATTTTTTTATAAAATAATANGTATTTCTGTACCACTCATTTCAGTACCATGTTATTAATTTCTTCTTTGTTATAGCTCTTGTATTTTGTTAGTATTCAAGATTTCCAGTAGCTGCTTTCCTTTCACCATAGTTCTCTTAAATGCTATACATATTTTTGTTGCAGTTTAAAACAAATCTGGTCTATATCTGTAATTTTTTCTTTCAAATTTTCTTCTTTGTAAACATAACATTTGACTTAACTACCTGTAACATACTGAAATTCTTACTTTTTCTTGCAGAACTGTTATGTTTACAATGTTTACACTTAATGGAAGATTTTATCACGATGCTACATTGCAATGTTACTGCCCCTACGCATCCACTTCAGCCCCCTAAGCTTGCTTTCTGCCCTTAGACGAAGGATGCAAGAATAGAATCTGCAGATGCTCCATTTCACAGCATTAAAACCAAATGTAAGTCAAATTTTAAGGAAGATGTAAACAGACTACTCCAAATGGGTCTGGCAGAGGTGTGCCATATACATATATCATGTTCTGCTGTTGCCCCCCACTAAGTTCAGAGAAAGGAATAGGACTTAAAACAGAGGGAACAGACATACAAATGGGAACAAGATGACATAAAAAAAAAAATGACAATGCACCAAAAAATCACAAAAATCCCTATGGATTTAACGCATGTAAGCCAGGGTTTACATTTACATTTTTACATTTTTTTCAAAGTTTTTAAATACATTTTGCTCTCCTAGAATTCCTTTTCTCTGCTAAGAATTATTTTTAAAAGTCTTTGCCGTTTTACCAAAACTGGTATGTCCTACAGAAAATCCTCAGCTTATGCATTGTTCTGATTAACAGAGAAATGTCCTTGATGACATATGACAATTCACAATTAATTTAGTTTCTTAATCTGTGACCAATTGGAATGTCTCCAAATCTAGTAGTCTTTGTTTCCTATTTTCCTCCAATTAAAATATGTAACTTCAAAGTGACTATGTCTCTGTTGATTTTTTTTAATCCACTGATTCTGTCAAACCGTAAGAGTGCAATTCTTCAAATAACTTCTGATTTTATTATGACTTCATATTCCTGTTCTGCAGGAGATCAGACATGATTATATCTGTGGCTAAAATTGATTGCTTTTAATATAAAAAAAAGCACACCATAACTGATGTTGAACAGAGTAGAAATCTGTGGATATATAATTCGTAATAACAGGTAAGGTTTAGGGAAGAAAGGCTTTAGAAACAGGAAGGCCACCAAATATGAAAACAAAGCATCTGGAACAGAAGAAAAGTTTCTGCAACCAAAACCTCAAATGAGCCTAAGGATAGAAACAAGATATGATAGCAGTCAAAGAAGGACAACTGAGAGACAGAAGGCATGAGGTGAGGCTGTACAGGAGAACAAACAAAAAGAGGAAAAAGTAAATGATAAAGCACCGGAATAACCTGAGGACTTGATTTTCAGCAGTGCTGAGCGCTACTGCAAATCTAGCCCCTTAATTCTTAAAGGACCGGTTCATCACAAAACCTTGCCAAAAATACCTGAAGGATTTATGGATTCACTTATGTAAAAAGCAGAAACCTACACAAAAATAACTTTACTCAGAATAAAAGAAGTGACTAGTCTAACTAAAGCATCATAAATTTAATTGTCAGGTGTGAACACAAAGATACCAAACTTTAAGAGGAAATAAATGTGTTTACTTTCAGCTTGAGTAGCTAAGCAACAGAAAACAGAGTGGTAAAATTCTCTACCTTTATCTAGTGTTCACTCTCTTTAAGGAAATGGATGGATTTTTGATGAGCAATAGAAAATTGTTAGTCTTCAAGTATCGCCAATATATTGACAGCATTACTATAAATTAACACATACAATTTATATAACTATAGCAAGCACACAAACATGGCAGCTAAGTAGGTATTTCTAGGAACCACAGATTCACCATCAAGATGCCATGAGGTGGCTTTTGTTTATACTCAGAATTTCACCAAGCCAAGCAATTGAGAGATTGCATTTTTAGTGATGCTTGCACTGGGTGTACTTTAAGAACATGAACTCATGATTTCTAAAATTATAATGAAAAAATCTGTTTTCTGCTTGTTTTCACACTTCAATTTTTTTTTGTCTATAGAATTCATTAACATACGCAAAAGTCCAAGTAATATAAATAATAAGACCTGTATATGAACAATGAACCAGCTGAGCCATACAGGCCCAGGCAACAAAAGCTGATGTACACAATGGCTACAATTTATCAAAGCCCATAAAATGCATGACAAATTTTGCAAATTGATCAGTTACTACACCTCTCTTTAAATTCATAAAAGCACAAGAAGCCAGCAAAAGTATAAATCATTGGAAAAAAATATACTGAGAACCATATCAAAACCATGATGTATTTCCTAAAAATAGGTGCCCAAGACATGCCTAGTGGAAATAATGTATCCCTGATGGTTTTCCCTTAGTAGTGCAGAAACAGGCTACTCAAAGTCTCTGAATTTCTGTCACTCAGCCTTATGTCAGCTGTGCAGAAGAAAGCAGACTGTTTCAATCTGAGGGGAGTTTTGCTCAGCAGCCTGACATGGTTACTGGCTATCCATCTACTCTTTGGTCTCTCCCTGGTTATCCTGCAGCTGCTTTGGGAACTGGTATTTCCTGTGATCCAAATACATGGTGAAAAGTTCAATTACTGTACCAGAGGGTGAGCAGCATAACCTTCCAGGTCACCCTTGGAGGTTTCAGGTATTTCTCTCTTATAAAAGAAATAGCATCGATACTGTTATTTTCAATACTTTTAACTGCATGGACAAATTGCTCTTTTAATTTGGAAAAACTGGAAAAATACCGTCCCCATGATATAATGGATACTGAAAGTTAACAGAATCTTGGAGCACTATAACTATGCTCCTTTCTGTTCATCAATTCTGAAACAAGTGAGAGAGACAAGTAATAGGATTGCATTGCTCCAAAGAAAACACATTATAATTTTGTGGTGTCATCCAATGACTTGTCAAATGTATCTGTACAAGTTACTGAATATGGCCAACTGCCAGCATTTTTGCCTTGTACATGGTTATCTGTTAGCCAGATTAAACTGGCTCTGGCAAACTGAAAAATGTTGGATTATGGAATGATAAGCAAGGAATCATATGGGTTTTTTTTTTTAGAATTTATTGTGACAAGGACAATTTGAGACAATTCTTGAAAATATGCAGAAGCCAGTCTGTGGAACCTGTAAGTGAAAGAAAAGACATCTGTTTGCTTAAATACATTTGCTCTCTGACATTTCATTAAATTAATTTTTACTTAAAATTTTTACTTTGATATACATCCACACAAAGCATTCATGTAAAGTTATTCTGCTTCTAACCTAGGAAGGGGACTCTTTTTGTCTTAGGTTAGCAGCACGCTGATATTCCCTCTACCTCAAAATGAATTTAATGACTGGGTGCGAACTTACCTTTTGGGTTACTTTTTGTGAAAGGAAATCATACATCAAAATGACTGGTGATCCTACCCAAAGATAGGCATCACATTCCCAATTCTGTATAAAATAAGATATACAGCAATGGAGATCAAACTAGGAAGGCACTTGGACATGGTTATTGTTATACAATAAGTAGCTCTGTTGCTCATTTAGAATTATCTAACAAGAAAAATAATGAAATCCAACTCAACCTTGGCCAAAATACCTAACATTCCACTATAAACATCTCTGTCAAAGATAATTTTTTCATTGTGTATCACATGTATGTTAAATTTGAAAATCAAAGGTCTCTCTCAGCGCTGCATACACACCCAACTATTGCCACCCTGACTGCAGCGGAGCAATCAGCTTGGCAGTTTTATGATGAATTTCACTCTTTTGTCTTTTCCAAGGTAATGAAACCCTAACTCTCTTGTCTCACCTTTAAACCACACCCTCAACTTTTAACCCGGGTGATGGTAAAGACAGACCTCCACAACGAGGTTTGCCTCGCAGAGGAGAAGGTGAACGCAGGTGTACGTCTGTGCGCCCACACGCCGCCGCACACCCTGAAAGCAATCCCGTTACCGCAGCGGAGAGGGCAGGCGCCTATCGGGAAGGCTGTAGCGGCGGCTTCTGGCCCCCGTCTGCGTGGCAGAGGCTTGCAGGCGCTGTGAGAGGGAAGCGCCGAGGAGCGGAGGCGGGCGGCCCTCAGGAGCCGGACGTTGGAGGCTCCTCGCGCCGTGCCAGCCCCCACGCGCTGCGCGCCGCGCTACCCGCCTCCCTCAGCGCAGGCACTGCCCACACCGCTCTCAGCAGCGGGCGGGGCGAGGCGGTGTTGGCGCCTGCTCGGCTGCCCCCGGCGGAGCGGGCTCGGGGTGCCCCGGCAGGTGCCTGCTTCCCGAGCGGCGCGGCCGGCTGGCTGGCCGGGGGCCGCGCTAAAGCGGGAGGCGCGAAGCTCGGAGCGCTCGGAGGTGTCGGCGCGGGGCACCGCGGCGGGGCGCCAGCCGGGGGTGCCGCGGCGGAGGGCGAACAGGCAAACGCCGGAGCTGCTACATCCGGGCTGCGGCGGCGGGCACCTGCCGCGCCGGGGGCCTCGGGTGACATTGGGCCTCGGCGGCTGAAGGGGGAGGACGGGCTCCGGAGCGTGGTAGAGAGCGAGACCTTCGCCTGCGCCCGCTGCCGACATGTTTCGCGTTATGGTCACCCACGCCAGAAAGCACCCCAGCGTGAGTACCCGGCGGCAGTGCCCCGGCGGCGCGGGGGCTGCGGCGCCTCGGCCCCGGCGGGCCGTCGCCCTCTCCCTGCGCCCTTCCCTGCTGGCGGTCGGTGCCCCCGGCCACGCCGGTCGCCCCCCTCCTCGATCTTCCATCTCCTTTGCTTCTGGATGCCTGGCCCGTCGGGTGGGCCGGGGCTGACGGCGTGTGGAAGCTCAGGGCTGATCGGCGAGACACGGTCAGGTCCCCTTTTTCCCCTAGTGTGTGTGGGCCTTTCTTATGCTGCAGCAACAAGGCTCAAGGTGGCTCTTCCTTTCTTCTTGCTCGGCTCTTTCCCTACACCCCCCCGCTCCCATTTTCTTACTTGATGATCAGGGGTACAGATGGTAGGGTCTGTTTCGGGCAGTGGAGGGACTGATGTTTGTTTTTCAGAAACACGCTGTTATGAGACGTTTGTTTGTTCTGCATGTAGCAGTATTTTTTCATGTCTGCCTCTTTGTACCTGCTAGTTCTTCTCTGACCCCAGGGATGTCCTGCACACAGGGAGCTTATGTCAGGGTTTTAGAGGGCCATGCATTATGGCTGAAAGCGTGTGAGCTTGTTCTTTGGTTTGTCATTGCTGTAGTCAGAAATTATATGCAGTGATGCTGTTTTGTTATATTGTGGTATGACATTTAATTTTTTTGTTGTTGTTGTTCTAGTTGATTCCTCTGTTTTTGATTATTGGATCTGGAGGCATTGGCGCAGCCCTGTATCTCATGCGTTTGGCAGTGTTCAACCCTGATGTCTGGTACGTATAAAATAATTCACAGTGCCTAGTCCCCTTGCTGTATATATTAAAGTAAATTTCACTGGCTCAGTCTTTATGTTTCTGGAGGCCTTAATGTCTTGCTCTAATATCACTGACACTTAAGTATGTGGAGGTTTCCTTGATTTGGAGACTTGTTTGTTTACCGTATATTTAGAGACTGCTGTCAAAGGACTGTGTTTTTATCTGTGGAGACTTATTTGGATGGGTAACCCTCCATGGCCTAATAACCACAGTACACATACGAATTTTATTTATTTTGAAGGTAGTGTGATTCTCTTAATAAGTTCTCATATCTTGCTTTTTTATCCATAGCTGGGACAAGAAAAATAATCCAGAACCTTGGAACAAACTGTCTCCCAGTGACCAGTACAAGGTGAAATGAAAGATACAGATTTTTAGGAAACATGATATTAAAGGTGTAGCCTACTGCTTTATGATGTTTGAATATATTGGAAAGTAGCCGAATGAGTGATGTATTTCCTCTGCTGTGCAACATTTGTGTGTCTCTAGAACTCAGAGCAGAGAGAGCTGAGTTTGACATTTAAAACTTCCCTAGAGTTGGTTGATACTGGGGTGAAAGGAGTCTATACGGAAGCAGTCTCATATATTGCACCGTAAGAAAAAGAGGAATTATATGCGAGAGGGAGGATATACTAGCTCATAATACTTGGAAATAAACTACAGGGAGAAAGACAAAACCTTGTAAGCTCTGAACTAAAGCTTTCTAAGCTCTAAACTGTTGGCCTTTACTCATTAGGAGCAAAGCAGGGAAATGCCAGTGTTTAACATAAACACTAATTCAGTTCTACAGTCGATTGTTTGAGAACAAAACAATTGTCTGTAACTGGATGCGATAGAAATGTTCTTCAAGTAATATTCAAGTTATTTCATTGAACTAATGAGGAAGCATGCAAAGATGTGCAAAACATCTGGTAGTTTGCAGCAGTCGTGTTTTTATCATGTTTTATTAAAGTGGTATTTTAGTAGATTCCTGTTAAGAATGTTTTAAGATTATCCTCAAGCTACTAAAAAAGCAAACCTACTATGTTTTCAAAGCTAGTGTCTGTTCAGTACCATATCTTACTATTCCAATCATTGAAATATGCAAAAAACCCCCTACAGTCGAAAATAAAATATGTTGCAGTTCCCGTAAAAGTCTGGGAGAAACATAATACTTTGGTTTCATTGCTGCTTCTGGAATGTTGCTGTTTCTTAAATATCTAAAAGAGGCAAATTCAACATAGTGCGCAGCACAAATTCTTTTAAAGAGTGCATGCCTTGTGTAGCATTCCCCTTCTGTCTTAGCATGCAAACACAACCTCAGGGTTTACCATATTTGGGTGTGTGTATCATTGGGGATTTTTTTTTCCAAATCTGCACTGTGGGAAATGGAAAGGCAGATATTCTAAATTGAGGATGACTATTTGGTAAAAAGCTCTGATAGAACAAGTTTTAGCTTTTGATGAAATTGTTTTTCTTTTGTAAACTTCTCTTTGTCATATCAACTTCCTCAGTCTTCCCAAAGAGTTGAAGACCTGATCATTACTGTAGGAGTTGCACAGAAAGCTGTAATTTGAACATGCTGTAGGCTGTTTTGTTTTCTCTGGGGAAGTTAAAAAAAAAAATTGAATTTGGGCATAACTAAAAATAATCAAGCTAATAGATAGATGTTTCTTACTTTTTTTTTTTTTTTAAAGAAAAACTATAGCATCACATGCTTGATGTCAAGTCAGGCTGGGATGCCAAAATATGCTTTTAGTCTGTAACATCATTGTCCTCAGTGACTTTGGGCTGTTTTGAATTGCTTGTAAAGGGATCCAACTTATAGTAATATAACCTGAGAGTGTGAAAGGATCTGTTCTTCCTTTCCTTCCTCCTTGTCATACCTTACAGTTCTAGATGCAGCTACTTAAACCAAACTTGGCTTTTGCAGCACTGCTCTAAATGTTCCCTTGTGACACCGTCTGTTCACATACACCATGCTTTGTGCCACTTGGCAAGCTAGGTGTTGCTTTCAGTATGCAGGAGCACGTAGATTTTGGGCAAAAAGGGTAAACTCGGCAGTACTGTAAGAACTTCCTGTGAATGGAGTTTTAATTCTGGGGATTAAAGAAGAGGTACTGTGGGTTTTCTCTAGTTGTAGACACGAGCACTGCCTCATTTTAAAGGCAGAGTTTCTAATACTGTATGCAGAATGAAGATAATATTAAAAAGTAACTGCTCTTCAAAATTTTTATGTATTTATTTATTAATGTCTAGTGTACAGACTCAAACTGTGATTTCAGTTTCCTGACGTGAGTTCAAGTGATGCATATTTTTTAGTAAATACCATGGAAAGTGGATAGTCAAGCTTCTTACTCATTTTTTTTCCCCTCTTTCCTAGTTCTACTCTGTTAATGTAGACTACAGTAGGCTGAAAAAGGACCGTCCTGACTTCTGAACAACACACTCATCTCCATAAGCTGCACAGAAAGGTCTTCCGGAAGCCATCCGCACAATTGTCATGCTTAATCATCCAGGAAATAATCAAACTTGCCTCACGCTGCACTTGGTCATGTGTTTGAAAGTGTTTTGATGAGGCTTAATAAATGTCTGAAACCTGAAGTGTGTACTCTTGTACTCTTTACTCTAATTTTGCAAAATGAGAATATCCTCCTATTAACAGTTTGTTGTATGATCAGTCAGATAGCAAGCGAAAGTCAATTCATGTTTCCTCAACAGGAAAGCAAAGTTGTCCTGATGGGCTTTATACTCAGCCTGTTGACTTTAGAGAACTAAACTGCAAGAACTCGAAAGCACATATTTATACGTGCTTTCGTATATACGTATGTATATATTTTTTTTTTTTAATTGCACCTGAATTTTTCTACTTGCCACTTTAAGAAGTTTTGGTAGCAGGCAAGTCAATGCATAACAAGTCATTGTCCAGCAGGGAGGCAACAGATGTTGCCATATGTTGCTGGAGGGAAGGAAGGAAGAAAAAAACAGGCCAAGCTCTTTGCAAAAGGTTTCATTTCTTTTTTTTTTTTAAAGTCATAAGCAGTTTGTTAATAAACAAGAAGACAATCTTAAATATTTAAAAAATAAAATTCTAGGAACACATTCAAGATTTCCTGTGGATCATGCTTTTAAGGAAAGGAAGCACACAGTAAGCAGAACAGAGTACAGGATTTGAGAAATAATTAGATTTTCATGTACGAACAAAAATGTCTTTCAGCAAGGGCAAATTCTCATGCTTTAGTACTTGGCTGAGTCTTGCTATGGGAAGACAAGAAGAAAATATCTTTGCAAGTCTGTAACTTACGGTAGGTTCTTTGTGCTTTCCTGTGAACATCTGGTATTTCCCTGGATAAGGGGTATAATTCTGGGCTATCCGACAGAGTACAGCTGTTCCTATCCTGATACCTTTCAGTCCACTTAAGGTGACCTCTGAGAATGTAGATAACCATAGCTGCTGTTATAAGGATAGATTGAAAGAAACAGGGCCCCAAGAACTTCTACTGGAGGAGAAAAACTATTCAGTGGTAATTGACTGCGAAATCACTATTTGCAAAGACTTCATATTTTATATGGAAAAATCTTACAGGTCAGTTGGATGTGGTTTATTTGGTAGCAGTTCAGATTATCTTCCTTTTCATTATACACCAAAATGGTGGATTTACTTGCAGTTTTCACTTGCTTGTTTGAGAGGCTCTCATGGAGTCTGAAGAAGAAAATGAGTGTTATGACAAAGATGATGTTTACAGTGGTGGGCAAAGTCTGTAAGCGTCCTTGGGGACTGTGGTTGCTATCTGAATCCAAATATTTTTAGGAAGTAGAACATTCTGTTGCAACACTTTTCTTTCTTCAGTTTGAAAAATGTCACGTGTGAAAATGGGAAGTGTTCCTATAACTTACGAGTTGGTAGTCCTTTTGGATTTTACTGATATTACCATGGTCTCCAAATGCAGATTGTTTCTCTGGACATTAGGAAAGACCAGTATCCAGGAGTTAAACCTTATTCTTAGTAAGGTGAGACAAGGGTGTTCCCTTTGGTCACAGCTGAAGAGGTTATAGACTCATGTTTTTCTTAATAAAGGCACTTAAATAGTGTGCCCTTGACATACTTCAAAATATATTTAACAAGTAGTTAAGCTATTTAAAGCTTTAAATATGGATTGACTAGAAAACAAAAAGGCAATACATTCAATGCTACTTCCTCTTTCCTCATGGCAGCATACTTGCTGCTGAAAATACACAAAACTCAAATCTTTCAAATTGAAGTTTATTCATCATATTTCATTCTAAAGGCCATTATCTTGAGGGACACTTGCTCCTATTTGGGGGGTATGCTTCGGTCCTATTTTAAATGGTAACAGACAATAGTCACTATTACCTGCTAAACTTAAAACTAATAAACGTCATAAGAATTTTGTTTCTTCCTCGATCTTTAATGATTGAGATATTCAGTAATTGAAAAGTGTTACATAATTTCCAAAAAGAAACTGAGCCAAATGAAGAATGTTGCATGTTTTCTGTGGCTTACCTCCCCAACCAGTAGCACGTTATTTTCATGCAAACATACTGTGCTATTTTTTGGCTCCATGGGACTAATTTCTCACTGCAGATGTTTTTATTACTGTTGAACCCTCACACCTATAGAGACTTAAGGCCACACTACCTACTGTAAGTCTGTCTTAAATTACACTGTGGGCAGAAATTAAGCACTTGCTTAAATCTTCAGCTTTGGGACATAGAAGCATTGAAATTTACCAACTTTATTGGTAGTATGACAATGTGTGTTCTTCAAATGCCTAAAAGAAAAGTTCCACAATTTTTGATATTTTATAATTGACTTATGGGTTGACAGATCTATCCTAGTAATTCAGTTCTGTGATCTGTTACTATTTCCTCAGTAATTTGGGGGGGGGGGGATTTTTTTTTT
>VYZW01016441.1:32687-55386 GCA_013401315.1 Balaeniceps rex | reverse complement strand
AGGGGTGGACTTAACCACGGACAGTATTGCACAGGTTATTCATGAATGTGAAACATGTGCTGCAATCAAGCAAGCTAAGCGGTTAAAGCCTCTCTGGTATGGAGGGCGATGGCTGAAATATAAATATGGAGAGGCCTGGCAGATTGATTATTTCACACTCCCACAAACCCGCCAAGGCAAGCGCTATGTGCTCACCATGGTGGAAGCAACCACCGGGTGGCTGGAAACATATCCCGTGCCCCATGCCACTGCTCGGAACACCATCCTGGGCCTTGAAAAGCAAGTGCTATGGCAACATGGCACCCCAGAAAGAATCGAGTCAGACAACGGGACTCATTTCCGAAACAACCTTATAGACACCTGGGCCAAAGAGCATGGCATTGAGTGGGTATATCACATTCCCTATCATGCACCAGCCTCCGGGAAAATTGAACAATACAATGGACTGTTAAAGACTACACTGAGAGCAATGGGTGGTGGGACATTTAAACTCCTTTATTCCATCTAGCTGAGTGCCTTGATATCTGGGCAACTCTACACGTGATATATCTATAGTAAAAATAGCAATACAACTTACTTATAATTCAAGTCACTTTAAAACAATTTTTTTCGAGTCCCCCCTGCATGTATTTCTGCAGAGCTAATTATGCTCCCCTGTAGGATCAATGCTTTACTAATTTAAATATGTTGTAACAATATTGTCACCAATGAATTTTACTGCTTCAAAAGGCAAATTGTTCTACGCCAACAATTAGAAAAAAATTGCTTTGTTTTTCCTTTATGTAAATTCTTTGACATTAGCATTCACCTTTTCAAGCAGGCATTTGATACAGGACAAGTAGCAGTTTTACATAAAAGGGTAGAAAGCAGAAAAATAATCACATCTCTCAAAAGAGAGAAAATTATAGTAATCCCTGTGATAAACAGAGAATTCTTAGAAATAAAATACTGAAGTCACATCTGCTCTTGAGAAACCTGATCAGCACACATCGCACACAGCAGGTAGGGCATGTTCTCACACCACTTATTGGAATTACAGTAACAATCCTTACGCCTGTAAAGCATGTGGTATGCCTAATCTATTTTTAAACTTATGATTTGCTTTTCTTCAAATGTTAGGCATTATGTGCTTCTATAGTGACACACTGACTTTCTATCAACAAACTATTTTGGGGGCAAGTACTACTTGCCTTACATGAACTATCATGTTGACAGTCCCTAACGATTATTCATTTAAAGAAAGTAGATTTGCTGCCTCTCCTTGCCTGTTCTTTTAACTTCATAATCACTTAACTGTAAAACCAAAGGAGAAAGAAGAGCAATGTCTCTTCCATGGGAATGCTCATGTTTGTTTGCTTGCTAGAAAAACAGTCGGTATAACTGGCAATTAAATACATGGTATACTGAAGTAAAACTAAACCCACCATAAACTGAAATTGATGGAGTAATAGCTCCCTTTTTGGCTTTGATTTTTAGTCTCTCGTCCTTTCTTTTGCTGCTTGGGATCATGAAGCAGTCACCAACGCAAGACAGAGACATCCATTTTAATGCACTGGAAGCGTTTGTCAATTCAGCTTGAGCGCAGTAGCTGTTCTTATGCTGAGGCTTAGCGCTGGTTTACTGTATGTGCAGTAGTTGAGGCTTGCTGTTTTATTCAGTCAACATTAGGATTTTCAAAATGTATTTTATGATTAGGCTGGGGAATGTCTGGGAACTGTCTTGTCTTTCTTTTTTTTTGATAGTGGCTCATGCAAACATTATCCTCACCTTTCTTACTTAGGAGTCAGGAAGTTTCATGTGCCCATTCAAAATTATGATGTGGAATAGTTGGAGGATTTTGAGTTTATAAAACAGTTGTGTTTTTAAGTAACATAACCAATTTGCCTATTAAACCACAGTGTAAAGAGCATGTCAGTAGGTGAAGTCTGAGCACCCTGACGCCGAAATTTACGCAAGAAAGATGCCTGGGTAATTTGCATGACCAGGCTGCTCCATGCAGACTGGGAGTCACTGGTTTGCCCGCACAGCTGCAAGGCGTTCCCCAGCAGCTCGGCTCAAGGCTCGCCTTGCGGCCAGGAGCAGGGCTGGAGTGGTGCAGTCTGTGCCAGCTGGGTGACACCGGCGAGGGGCTTTGCCCTGGCTCTGTCTCTGCCTTTGCAGGGCTGCGCAGCATGAGCTCTTTGCCATGACTTGGAAGCGGGTCTCCTTGGTTGGGATAAGCAAAATGTAGTAGTAAACCTGAGCTGTAGCATGGTGCAAAACTTCACCTAAATCAGAGTGCCCAGCTGGTCGTACTCAATGAGTAGTACTTGGAAGTATGTATCAGTGAGTTGAGTAATCTAGAACAACATGTAGCCTTTTACTATATACTGTGTATGTCTGAAAGGGCCTATTAATCGGTGGCCATTTTACCTTCCTGTTACGAACCTGGTTTGGGAGCACGTGCCTTTGTTCCCTACAGAGCACAGCCCTTTCCCCTGCAGCTCTGCTTATTTCTTTTCCTTAAAGCTTAGCTGGGCTGTGGTTTGGAGCTCTCTGCAGGCTGGTGTAAGATCACTTTAAACTCTGCAGACCTGATGCTTGACTAACATTCAAGTGGACTCTATTCAGCCTCTAAGCTACTGTTGTACCAGGTCTGCTTCACAAAGCAGTGCAGGCTTTCATGTCTTTCTCTGGAGGAATAAATCTGAAGCTTCATTCACATGAAAAAATTCAGTATGATTTATTTACAGGTTAAGGGCCCAAGCACATCCCTATAAATAATGCTTTAGACTTATTTTTTCCTTTGTGAACTTTGCATTTTTTCTGTGCCTCCTAAGGCCTTCAGGTTATTATCACAGTGAGTACTGCTACATTTTATGTACTGCGGTGGAAAAGACAAGTTGTTTTGCTCCAACCTGAAGAACTAACACCTAAATCTAGTCTGTGTAGTGCTGATGCTTCACATCCATTCTTCTGTTAATTTCTATCATGATTCTATTTCTTTCCAAAGTAGACATCTAACTACCACTGGTCTATCTACTTTGATATGTATTTCAAGATGCTGCAAGTAGTCCAAATTGAATAAAAACTGTTAGGTTAGACAGGTTTCTTTCAAATATGATATAGGTGTGTAACAAGAAAAGTGAAAAAAACACGTAACAGAATATAGGAAAAAACCCCAGTATTTCTTTTATTTTCATAACTTTCTTCAAAGACTAAGTATAGTCCTTTTTAATTTTTAAACTACAACTATTAATAAGGTTTACTAGAAGTCTAGCTTTGACACATCATACTATCTGCTACAAAATATTATTAGTCATCACAAAGAGATTGTGCATGAAAGTCTTTATTAACTACAAACTATAACTAAAGTAAATTAATTATTTTAACTTAAGTGAGAGCTACAAGCCTGAGCACCAGAACGTTAACAAAATTGCTAGTTTACAGAACAAAAATGGAGTCAGGTAAAACTATGCAATTTCTTTGAAGATGGATATCCATAAAGAGATAGTCCTTTGGCATTGATTTTATTGTTGTAATCAGTACAAATATGTCTTTTAAAGCCTCTTTCTGATATTTTAATATCTGACACTTTTAGCCTTGTGTGTGGGAATAAAATACAATTACACTTTTCTCACTGGGCTGCCAGATGATCTGTTGGTGGAATGACTCCGAGGTCAAAGATATAACAAGCTACTTGCTGCTTTTTACGGTGTTTTTACTGGGACTATTTTTATTAGAGTTATAGTGGATGCTGTTATGCCTCTAGTGAGTCAGGGCCTTGGGACGTTTATGCCACCTGTCATCCCCTCTTAACAGCTTTGATCTTGCATGCACTGGTTGGAAAAATTATTGTGCCATTTTTCAGTTTCAGCCTGCAGTGGTTTAACACAGCTACTGACACTTTTTCACAATATGAGTTGATACAGACAAGCATTTTTGAAGAGAGCCCTAAGGCTAACAATAATATTTATATCTTCTGCCATTCATGGAAAAGCAGAGCCAATAAAGCAGGCAAAGGATCTGGTATGTGTTCCCTTTTGCTCATTAATGTTTCAGCTGATTCTGTGGGTGTTCTGCGGAAGACTGGTTACTTTCATTTTCTCATGAAAGGAAAATACTATCTTTCTTATTCAAATCTATTGCCTATGAGATTCTGCTTTAAGCTTTTTCTTGAAGGATGTTGTTCATCTCTTTTACACAGAGAGATGCATAACATGGAAATATATGTGTGTTGAACAATGCTGGATTGGCCTTCCAAAAACAGATGCACTGCAGGAATAGGATCTGACAAATGCAGATGGAGAAATGGAGACCCTGGTTCAATAGCAAGAGCCTACAACCTTCCAGGGTGCACAACCATTAGAAGGAGGAAGGGACTTGTTCTCAGAAAGGCAAACCTCTCCTTTCTGTGGTTGCACGTAAATGCTACCATGCTGTATTTCTCACCCTGACGACTCCACGCGTCAGTCTCTGACTCCCTTGATATGAAGAGTATCCAGCTCCCACTTCTCTTCCCCCTGGCTGTCTTGCAACACACACTTCTGTTCTCTCCCAGTGTCACTTTGCTGTGAGGTGCTGCGCGTCTGTCTTGTACCCTTACAAATTTTAAGAGTGCCTTTCCTCCCTGAGTTCCTGCTCAGGTACTTAAGCCTCACATTACCTTCCATTCCTTAATAGCCTACTCAATCTTAGAAAGCTTATAAAAGCATTTATTGTCTTAAAGTAGAACGCAGAACACAAATAGAATTTGGGTTGTGATATCCCACATTGTACCTGTTGGTATCTGTTTGGGTGGTTTAACAAAACGAACCATTTTCTGCCTATTTTATTCTTTATTGCAGTCAGAATGTGCCCTTTACAGCCTCATAATCACAATGTGGCAGCAGAGTGTTGTGACTTACAGATGGGCCTAGTGCTTTGCTCCAGGATCTGCTAGAAAAACAGAAAGTCTTGTGATCCTGAGATGAAATGATCATTTCTGCCACTGAAGAGTTGACAGCAGCAGTCAGGGATGTCTGTGCAGGTGCATGGGACCAGATCCACAGCACTTTTCTGTCAAGCACATTTGAATTTGTGGTGGTTATAAAGCCCTGTATTGACTGATGCAGGTTTTTTTGGGTTTTGGGTTTTTTTGTTTATTTGTTTGTTTGTTTTAAGATAATTCTTTTAGAAAGGGCCGAAAAGTCCATTCTACTCAGCCACTCACATTTGTTTATACAAGTAGCACACATGCATCTGGACCCAAAGGAACCTGTCAAAATTTTTAATGAAAAATATATTTAACAGAAGGAGTGATAAATAAGGTCAGATCAAAAATTATCCTTTTAAGAGAGAAAATATGCTATTGTAGATAAAATGGGACTGATTAAGACTGATTTAGAGAATATTTCTTAATCCAAACCAAGAGAGGAGAGTCCTAATCTCTGACCAGGATGGGATTTGTATCTAAAGTACCTTGAAAACGAATGCCATTGTTTGTATTGTGTATACACAATACACTATGGGATTTGTATGTATTGCTTGATGTAGTGTCACACGCACACACAAATACATGGTATCTTACTATTTTATTACCAGATTCATGGATGTTCACTTTCAAATGAAAAGGACCAAATCCACTAGAAAGAAATCCATAGAAGACTCCATAGAAGAAATTCCAAAGTGGCAACGAGTATATCAAAATTGCTTTTTCATTTTCATGTTTTAAAATGCCACTGTGTGGAGCAAAGTTTGGATGAAGTTGATTTGTATTATTTGGAAACTAGTCATGAAAGTTCAGGATAATTCCATTTAAGTGTGGGCACCTGGCTGTCATAGTTAAATTAGAAGCCTAAATTAGAAAGTCGTGTTCTAATGATGTTTCAGATCTTCAGTGGGCTGAATCATGTTTGAAAGTTACTTCGTTTGAAGATCATGGATAGTATAACAAGTATTAATAGATTTCATTTAAATGCTGAAAATGAGGTGATGTGAATTTGGAGCCCATCTACAGCAGTGGTGTTCCAGCTGTTTCTCTTTGTGCCTAAGTTTACGGTGGTCAGTGAAATCAGTGTTTCTCACCAACTTCTTATATTGCATCCACCTGTTCTTTCCACTGTTTCCCAGTAGTCCATATCATCCTAAACAATGTGAAATAATAAAGCACTACTGAAATGTCATGGGCCAGACAGAAAAATCTGGTAATGAGTCAAAGTTGAGATACAATCACAATTCACAGGAAGATGAGAATAATACATAGGAAGATCAGGGTGACCTTAAAACAGCATTAATAGAAATGGAATGAAATGTTCTAGTACAAGGTCAGGTACTTAAGAACTACTAATAAGAAGTCTACTGTAAATTGAAAATGAGTGATAAAGACAGAGACACAGTTAATCATAGAAAAATTATGTGATGCAGCTCTGAAAAAGACAAAATCCTTCCTAGAGCATGTAAGTTCAGAGACAGGAAAAGTATTTGTGCTATTGTAAAAGGTCTTGGTGAAATAATGGCCTATCATATTCCAAAAATACTATCATACCTTCATGCATATAATTGAGAATTATCTGGTTAAAGAAAAACACAAAACCCAGCAAGGATAAATCCCTTCCTCGTAATTCACAAGCATGACAGATTATATGTTTGTTCTTATAGGAGGACATTAAATCACAGCCTGGTGACTTCAGGTCCTTCTTTCTTTACTGCAGGTGCCTCTCTCCCCTAACCTTTTTACAGCCCCAGCCCTTTACAGCTACAGACTACTCCTGATCCAGTCCCACCTCTGATTTTATGTCATTTGCTATTTTAAATGTGCTTGTACTTGAAAATAATTATAGGTTGTAGATTAAAAAAACAAGTGAACATTTAAAGTGAAACAGTTTTACAAAAGAGTGTGTGGAATGGTCAGGACAACAGAGGGCATATCTCATGGTAGGAGGCTGAGAGAACTCTGCTTTGCTTAGAAAACTCGAGTCCACAGAGGGTAGGACTGCTTTCTCTAGAAGTCCTGTTGATGTCTTCAGCAGGGTAAGTTGCTTGACACAGAAAGTTACTATTTAACATAACAGGTAAAGCAAACTTTCAAAGAAATAATAGTAAAGAGCCTGAGTAAACTTAGATGGCAATTCTAAGAAAATAAAAGTATAAATGCCATAGGAGTTATATTCTGGAATAGCCTTGAAACTGGAGCAGTGGAGAAACAAGCCCCCAAAACTAATCACTCCTCTTTGATTCATTTACAAAAGGGATTAGTTATCTACATTGTTTGTGGTAGCAGGAGGCTGGGCTTGATGACTCTTGAGGGACTTTCCAGTTCTCAGCTTTTTAGTTTTTCTAACAAAATCTGTGATCAACAAGGTCCCTTTTCCTTCTTTGCCAGACATCAGTTTTTTAATTTGTTTTTACCTTTTCCAAATTTCAGTTTTCACAAGCAATATTCCTCAAGTCTTAAAACTGACACAGACTTTCTTCTGAGTTTATGAAGTACCACTTAGTTCCATTACAGCAGAAGCCTGGTCACCTTGATTAAATTGGGGGTTATATGCTATTTGTATATCAATCCCAGGGCTAATTAATCCCAAACACTTAGAATGTTATATAGTCTTTTTCTGTTCAGAAACTGCTAAGTATTTTACCAGCAGTAATTAAACTCACAACAATTCAGTGAATTATTGAACTCGTGCAGTTACCTATCAAATCAATGACAGAACTGCAAAAAGAATCCTCTAATTCTACAAGTTAAGAATTCTGTTTCCACTCACTAGAAGCTAGCAACATAGGCATATTTTTAGTATATTGTACTGTATTTTATGTTATTGTATATAGTAAGGTTCTGTGAAGAAAACATTAGTACAGCTTTGCTTCAAAATATTGGAGAAATACTATCTCATTATACAAGAATGGAGCGTTTCCACAGGCTAAAATTGTAAAGAGTTCACTCTTGATATCTTTATCTCAGTTTTAGAGTTATTTGTGTTCCCTAGAATAACCTACGTGCCTGAAAAAGTTAGGAAATTAAAATGGAGACTTTTTAAAGGCTGGTAGTAATGGAAGAGTGATGTCGCATCTGTTGTCTCTTTGCATCATTGGGTGAGCCATGTTAATTTGTCCTAGGCTGACATTTCCCACTTGCTTAATTCTGGTTTTACATCCCAGAAATATTGGTGGTAAAAAGGTCTCTTATAGATCCCAGTATCTAGATGAATAGGTATAAAAAATGGTACAAGTGAGAACTGCAGAAATAAGCAATTTATTCAACAGTGGTGAATTGCCTTGAGAAGTATCTAGTGTCTGCTTTCATTGTAAATCCTTCTAACAGCTAAGTGTTAAATAATTTGTATGAGAAGTATGTTAACCTGAGTGGTACTGAAACTCTGGAGATTTGTGAATGATAAATAAAAGATTTTTGTCTGGTTTAGCAGCATGTATCCTTACTACTTACTGTCATGCTGAGCAGCTGAAAATGAGATAGTGGGGACGTGATGTCATACTGATATAAGTTTGGATTTTTAAAAAAAAGATAAATTTGAAACCAAAGACAAGACTTGTGGGAGTAGATCTTTTTTTCTAGTGTTATACTAATTTTATGGCTTCATCTGAAATGAAGCCATAATTAAACAAACCGTTGAAAAAGGTATATTTGCTAAAGTAAGCAAGGGTGAAGACTTCCATTACAGATTCATGCTAAACATGTGTGAGGCACATAGGCATTTTCTACCTGCAATCACCCATCTGGATAGTTCCAAATAATCAGATTTCCAGTGGGTTAACTAGGAGGTAGGCACCATTCTTGATATTGTGTGCAAAAGAGGAAATATGTCTTCCAAATGTCAAAGCAAATGCAAACTTGCTTTTGATTGCACTTAAAGTTGTGTCATGTACAGCATGAAATAGTAGAAGGCAGGGGAATGTGACACTAAATAAGTGAGAGGTGAATTCTTTGTATTGGTAGGTGTCCTGGTTTCAGCTGAGTTAGAGTTACTTTTCTTCCTAGTAGCTGGCATAGTGCTGTGTTTTGGATTTAGTATGAGAAGAATGCTGATAACACACTGATGGTTTAGTTGTTGCTAAGTAATGCTTAGACTAGTCAAGGACTTTCTTTTTCAGCTTCCCATGCTCTGCCAGGTGCACAAGAAGTTGGGAGGGGGCACAGCCCAAGATAGTTGATCCAAATTGACCAAAGGGCTATTCCATACCATATGACGTCATGCTCAGTATATAAACCGAGGGGAGTTAGCCGGGGGGCAGCGATCGCTGCTCAGGGACTGGCTGGGTGTCGGTCGGTGAGTGGTGAGCAGTTGCATCACTTGTTTTCTTTTCCCTGGGTTTTGTTTGTCTCTCTCGTTCTCCTTTTCATTACAATTATTATTATTATTATTATTATTATTATTATTATTACTATTATTATTATTTTATTTCAATTATTAAACTGTTCTTATCTCAACCCGTGGGTTTCCTTACTCTTGCCCTTCCGATTCTCTCCCCCATCCCACCAGGGAGGGGGAGGGTGAGTGAGCGGCTGCGTGGTGCTTAGTTGCCGACTGGGGCTAAACAACGACAGTAGGTTAAACAAGCCTGCTCTTTTGGGTGATTAAACAGTGTCGTCTCTGCCTTGCCCCCCCCCACATTCCATAAGGGATGTTATAAAAAAATTTCTGGGAGATAGTTTTTGTATACTCAGATATGATGTCTTTCCATCAAGGCAATTGGAAAAAGTCAGACGCTTATATCATTAATTTGTTATGTCCCGTATATGTCTTAGAGTTCAGTACCTAAAAGAGGATTGAAGAGCCTAGCAGTATGCACAAAAAGACCCCCCAAATCTTACCCATTGTTATTGCTATCCATTACTCATATAACGGCAAATGTTGCCAGGTACTTTTGTAGAACAAAAGAGCTTGATTATTGTCAATTACTTGAAACCTCTTAGCTCAGGTACAGGAAGCAATCTAGCCACTAAGTACAGTACAAGCTGCAAGATTCATCTGGGAAGCAGGGTAATTTAGTACTGTGCTCCATGCTGGAGCTCTGTGGCTGGATGCTGCTCCTTCTAAGTTTTGACTACTTTGACATGAGATCTTTAAATTCTCTGTTTCACTCAGGATAAGGTCATGACTGTCGTGTTGATATAGTCTTTGTTTTAGGAAGTTTGTCATCTAATTTTAGACATGGTAAGGAATAACAGCAAATGATAGGTGTGTACATACATTGAACAAGTACGAAATGACACAGTAAAGAAGACTCGTTCCATTATGGGCTGCATACATCTTGAAGATTCTCTTTGAGAAAATTGAAGAATATAATAGCAATTTGCCGTGGAAGCTGCATCTCTTAGAAAGCAGCAGATTATTTATTGCTATAAAGTGATACTACAATAAAATGCACATAGCAGCCTTTCCCCCCAGTAAAATATTTGTTCAAGGGCCTGAAGCTGTGGGTTCTGTCAAACTCAACCTGGCTGCCCTGTAGCTACCTATAATGTTTGCAGTGAAGATTGAGTTTCAAGTTGTATTTCAAGTGGCATTTAAATTCTCATGCACCTGTATATTCAACTCTCTTGTCTTGTTTTTTTGTGTGTGTGTGCTGTCTTGCCAAGAAAATTGTGGCTCAGTTTTTAATTGTCTGCCTTCCCAAAACGCTGTCAGGCTAAGGCATATTATCTTATATATCATCCATGAGCAGTTAAAGATTAATTAGTCTTTCACCCATTTTAAAGGTATCATCTATATCCTGAAGGCAGAGTATGGTGTTTGGCAGCCTCTTCAATCACTTCAAATTCTTCTCTGTGTACTGTATAAATAATCTGTGGAAAAATTACACTGTTCTATGAATAGCTACAGATACAAATGGCATATTCTGTAAAATTCCACAGTCTTCAGTCTATACAGATTGCCCCATTTGAGCACTGTACGAAGGATAATAAATATTTTTCACATGTCCTATAATCTTACAACAAAACTGACATATTATTTATCAGCATCCATTCTGTGGTTTTAGGGCTTCATGCATTTTTTACTTTGCCTAGTTCACAGAATGATAGTTGTCGATATGGGATGTGGAAGGTTTGTTTGCACAGCTGGAAGTAAATGTTATTAAGTGTACATAGAAAAAATGGGAGAGCAAATTATAAGCAGTTGCAGTGATGCTATTTGGATGCATTACCTATATGAAGATTATTAGCTACTGTCGTAAGCAGATTTAATGCCGTACTTGTTTACTTCCTTAAGTTCCCACTAATTAGTTCTATTTCTTATGAATGAAAATATCTGCCCAATATCCACAAGTATGAAAATATGCTGTCTGCCATAATGGTTGTGTATGCAGTCTGAAAGTACACAGAATACTTTATCTAATGACTTCAGTTTTGTGTATGTTTTGTTTATAATGTTGAGATTTTACCTCCCTTAACAGCCACTAGTGAACAGGGAGCAGGGCAAGCGTAATGTAGGCAGGCTCTTTTCCAATGCATAGTGCATTAGCACTATGCACTGGCATCTTATTATCTCGCTGTACACTAGGGTAAGTCCTATTAGTGGGCTTGGCTGTTTGCGTTAAAGATTGGTAACCAGTGCCTGAGGGTAAAATCCTCAGAGATTAGAAAAACCTGGAGCAAAATGCTATGTTTACTCTTCTCCATCCTTGTAATGCCAAAAGGAAGACAACTGTGAGTGTGTATGGATGTGTTTTAAGAGCAGTGATTCTGGAAGAAGGCTTTACCAAAAAGGTGCATTTTACAACCTGATCTGACGTTGTAAGGTTTGGATTCAACCTGATTTCTGTCTTGGCCATAGGTTGTGCAGGCAGGATTTTCTGCCAGGACATGCTCTGGCCCCAGCGTCTGCGAGTCAGCTGGTTGTCGCTGCCTGACAGTACTGCAGCTGATAGAATCTAAGCTGTCACTTATAAATAAATAAACAGGCTTCCTGCATTGCAAAAACAGTATTCATAACGTGCGCTGATGTACCGCTTTCTCAATAAACTGCCTTTGCAGAAAATCTTCATCAGCCGAACAATAGGATAATAAAGGTATGAGCTTTATTACCTTATGCTTCAATACTGCTTTTACTTCTCAGCTATTTAAACAAGTTATACTATTAACTATGAAAAATGTGATTTTTTTCCAAGTGACTTGCAGGTAAGTCAAAATATCTTGGCCTGGTAAGGAAATGGAACACACGACCTAGTGCATATTTTCTATTTTTAATGTCTATGAACTACTTTTGTTGGAATCACTAGGAAGAACAGAAATTACTGCTGTTTTATTCCCCTTCCATTTTTCTGGATAAAGCATACCAAGCATCTTCTCTGTGGTCATCATAACAACAACCAAGCTCCAATATACTTCTGTCATTCTCTTAGAGAATTTATTTCACTTAATTTCCACTGTATTTGCACCTTTCTTCTGTTGTACCGTGATTCAATTAATATTATTTTTGCTCAAGTGAGATCAGAGGCAGTGTCTGAATATTTTTTACATGTAAATGATAATTTTGAGCCCCCCTGGCTTTTTTTAATATCCATTTTAAAGATGAGATTGTGCAATATCCTGGAGCTTTATATAATGACTTTGATATATTCAAAGCAATACTTTTCTTTGCATTGATGGAAATGTCCTAAAGCTGGTTTAAAGTTATGGATGAGAGAAATAGTTGAGGCCTTTTGAGAATGTACCAAGACACAAAGGAGACATTTATATTAATAATTCCCAAGCATACAAGCATACGGAACTTCCATCCTGGACTGGATCATCTTTAAAACTCATGGTGAAAACTCACTGAGGGGAAAACTCATGAAACTTACCTACATGCATTTTGGGGATTGCAGCTTCTGACCTTATGGGTTCATGTATTTCAACTGTGTCTCTTCTGCTACCAGGAAGCTGAGATAACAGGTACCCCTGATAGGATTACTCAACCTAAAGTCTGTAGGTCTCAGTTCGTAAGTCACAGAATCTATGGTAAAAACAAAAACCCAGTTTACACAGCTCCCATGCAGCCAACAGGTATGTGCAAGCGTACAGGCATGGCCACTGGCTCTTGCATAGCCATAGACATGGTATATGCAGGAACAAGCTTCCAGCAGCTGGCGGGAGTAGACATAATCACCATGTTGACCTCGTTTTTCCCTCTCCCAGTTGCAGACAATGGTGAGTTAGAAAACAGGCGGGAGAGTTTTCTGAAGGCTTACATAGGGAGGGTTGGTGTTTTGTTTGTTTCTTTCTTTGGTTGTTTTTTTGGTGGTTATTTGTTTGGGTTTTTTAAGAATTGCTTGGTCCTTTTAAGAAAAAGTTGGAAGAAAAGCTGGTTTATGGGCTTTGGCAGGCCTTGTAGACATACCAAACAACCCCAGCAACAGGTAGCTTCTCTGCTTCCCTCCAGGCACAAAACATTTGCCCCAACATATTTATAACATTTAGGAGTTCCTAAATAGGTGCTGTGTAACAGCTGGCTCTTTTTATTATTTAATGGATTCAGTAAGTTATAATTTTGGAAAGATAGTTCTGAAATTCTCAGATCTCTACATCATTTCAATATCTGAAGCGTGGCAAGCTAGGGAACTGGTCCATGTCTACTTTATATGAACATTCAGTGTTTGCTATAACCTTTGCTATTACATTTATTATGCTGGTCATATTTTCCTGAATATTTCTGCTGCAAGCATGAGAATGTCGAAGTGTGAGTGTATTGGGGGGAGAGCTACAAAAGAAGGTCATCTCACTGTGCAGTGCACACCTCTAATTTCAGGGGAATATGAAATTCAGACACTGTGTGGATTTTGGACATTTTCCACAAAACTGTCAGAAGAAAGCCATGGCCTTTAATGATCACCAGCATCTATGTTCAATTGAGTGTGACCAGATGAAGCAAGAATTCAAACCGAGTCTCCTCAGTGAATTGTCTGCTGATTGAGATGTAGCTCAGTGAGAGCGAAATGGTCCCATGAGAATGAATTTCTATTGAAAAAGCAAGTGGAAAAACCTGATTTGAGGCTAGGAATTGTTTTCTGGACAGGTTGTGATGCAGAATTCTGATAAAGAGGGAAGGGGGAGTGATAACAAAATGCTTGGGTACTTTTTTCTTTAGAAAATAAAAATGTGCATCACTCATTTATACAAAAAAGATAATACTCTTAATTTCTTGCCCTTTCTGTGGAAATACATTCTGTTTGATCTGCACGCAGAACTCATGGAAATTCTCATGAATCAGATGTTGCCTAGATTTTCGGTATTTCTTTCTGTGAGATATTTCAGATTAACAACTGTCACCTTGTGTTGAATTAAAGAGCAGTTTACAAGCCACATGCTCAGCTGTGCTAATTTTTCTCGGCACCTTATTGGATTTAGAATTGCAGGATTTCCCTCCATTTCTAGCTTTCTGCTATTCTTATCCTATACTGGATAGTAAAATATTAGAAAGCATAGCAGAGAATAAAAGAAAAAAGAGAAATACAAGGAGAGTTTATTATAGAGCTCAGGAAAACTCTTCTAAGATGCAATCTCTTTTGATGTAGAGACAGAATAAAATACTGTCTGCCTAAAACAGCATAATGCATTCAAGCCTTTTCAAACCACTCTGCCTCCTCACAGTCCGGGAAAGTGCCACAGAAAAGGGTGTCTCAGCAATGAATAAATGTCCCTGTGAGCCCTACAGTTTAGATCTTGTCTTATTAATCCAGGTTCCTCTTCTCATTTGAGTTGTTGTCTGCTGGAGCTGCTGAAACCTCGAGGTAGGATTGCTCGCATCAGCCTTTTGGAAACGCTGCTACTGAAGCCCTCTGTACTTGATCACCAGCTTGCTTTAGTGGCAGCTTTCTGCATGGATCACTGTTCTTGATCCCCTTTTGAAGCACAGTTTTTCATGTGACATACCTGCTTGAGCTGAGGCTCTGTGGTGGCCATGGTCACTGGTACAGTCTGGGCTTCTCCAGAGGAGATCAGGCAAGTGCCTGCAATTTCTGACTGCGCTTGTTTATTCCAACCAGGGAAGCCCTAGCTGCCAGCAGCAATAGGCAGTGAATTCCCTGGCTTTTAAAACATATGCTTCTAGAAAGCAAGCAAATAATTGGGGATTTTGACAAAATATAGCAAACTGCCCTAGTTGTGCTAAATTTATATTTTCAGGTGAGAAAATTCTTAGACCCGCTCATTTCATTCAGCTTCACCCTGTATTGGAGGTGCTTAGGAGAGAGCCTCTTTGCCATGAGTGATGTCTGCAGTGATATTCTTCCAACCAAAATATTATCAGCAATTTTGTAAATGAACTTATGATAATTTTTATAAGAAGTCTGACCCTTGAAACTCTTATTTGAATATGGAAAAGTCTGTGTAAATACTTAATGGACTTTTGTCTATCTTTCTTGTTTTGTAATGAGCATATTATAAGTGTATAGCTGTCTGCCCTGAAGTCTGCAATAGATAAAATGTAGACAGAGCATAGGTAATGAGAACTGTTTGTCACAGCCTGATAGTCTTCAGGGACCTAATATAAATCAAGGTCTAACTCCTCCCAGAGGTTTAGTAATTTTTTGAAGTATAGGTTTATTTTCCATTTGTATTCTGATAACGAGTCATATTAATTATGGTCTTCCTAATGGCAGGTCTTCACTCAAGTATTAAAGAAGATATAATTCACAGGTGACTAGAATTGAAAATAAAAAGGCCCTGAAGAATATAATTCCTACATCATTACTCAAGCCATTTTTAATGAAAAAAAAAAATGTGCATTTAGATGAGACAATTAAAAAGGATGCAAATTAAGAAAAGGAAATTGAAAATTCACAGTACGCGAGCAGTATTTGCATGGGGGCTACCAACATAAAGGTGATTAAAATGTTTTCACAAATTAAACTATAGCAGGAAAATTGCTTGGTTATTCATATAGTTAATTACCTGGCTATACAGTAAGTGCTTTTCTTATTATATTGTATCATTTAAAGGCTGGCTGCTACAGAAATAGTGTGTCATAGTTTTGGATTGAATCCAGTTTTAAATCATGGTTATACTGAACAGTGGACTATAGTTGAAACTGTATCAAGCACTTTAATTTGGGAAGTGTGCTTTTGAAAAAGTAAATAACTAAATTGGAAATAGACAATCAATCAACTGTCCAGGCCATCGCCAAGGCTTCAGAGGAAAGCATTAGGGCTTGGTACACAGAGCTAGTTATCCTTCCATGTTGGGTTTATAATAGCGTAAGCCCTGAAGCATGAGATTCAGTACTGCTCTACAAAGTTTAGCATTAATTTTGATAATGCTGTAATGTTCTGTGAAAATTACTGTGAAGCCATTAAGTCACAATATTGAGATGGTGGAAGGCCAGATTCTGCTTTCAGTTGTACTCAGCTCCACTTGCTTATGTACACTCTAGGGTAGAATCAGATTTAAATCTCCAACACAAACCTGCAAACTTAATAAAGTTTGTTAATTAAAACTATATTATTTACCATGTTTACAGTTGTCTGCAGGCTGTCACTCTAGCTTTTGAACATGGCAGTCCTATTTCTTCAGTTCACAGGCCTGAGATTCTGAGATGTTTCACCCTAAGCTAGTTTTAGTAGACAAATGGGAGAAAGAAAATGGGCCTTTAATGCTTTTACTATTATTTACAAAAATGAAGTATATTTGTTTAAATAATACAATTCAAAACCTTCCTAGGAACATCTATCTTAATCTGTAACCTTCTACTTGTATTGCCACTTTATTTTTTTCTAATAGAGTAGGTTATTGCTATGATATGAAAGTTTTTACTACAAATTCCTGTTAAAACAGAAGGTGTAATACTGGATGAGAAGCATTTCTAATATCTCAGCAAACTTTTATTGACTTTCTATAAGGAGTGCTGAATATGTTCCTCTTCCTCCATGCCAGCAGACTGAACTGTTCTTCTCAAAAAAAATAATGATTTTCAGATTAAAAAAATATATTTTGCTGGGACTTATGCATGTTTATATACATAACAATTTCTCTAATGGGTTGTTATTAATTATATTACTAACTTGTTTAATATATGTGTGCTGGTTTTGGCTGGGGTAGAGTTAATGTTCTTCATAGTGGCTAGTATGGGGCTATGTTTTGGATTTGTGCTGGAAACAGTGTTGATAATACAGGGATGTTTTAGCTATTGCTGAGCAGCGCTTACACAGAGTCAAGGCCTTTTCTACCTTTTACACCACCCCACCAGCGAGTAGGCTGGGGGTGCACGAGAAGCTGGGAGGCGACACAGCTGGGACAGCTGACCCCAACTGACCAACGGGATATTCCATGCCATATGATGTCATGCTCAGCATATAAAGCTGGGGGAAGAAGAAGGAAGCGGGGAGGGATGTTCAGAATTATGTCATTTTGTCTTCCCAAGTAACCATTACACGTGACGGAGCCCTGCTTTCCTGGAGATGGCTGCACACCTGCCTGCTGATGGGAAGTAGTGAATGAATTCCTCATTTTGCTTTGCTTGTGTGTGCAGCTTTTCCTTTACTTATTAAACTGTCTTTATCTCAACCCACTAGTTTTTTCACTTTTAGTCTTCTAATTCTCCCCCCCATCCCACCGGTGGGGAGTGAGCGAGTGGCTGTGTGGTGCTTAGTTGCCGGCTGGGGTTAAACCATGACAATCTGTTTGAAAGATCTCAAATTTTTTCTGTGATGCAAATATTTCTTTTAACCATGATGAGAGTTTACATAAAAAACAAAAAATAGGTAGTCAGTAAATCTGTTCAATCCTAAGAATTTAGAGAAGACTTTCTAATTCACAACTGGCAAAATAAAGCAGATTACATTGCCATGAATCTTCAGTATGCATAAGTGGGATATAGTTAGATGCACAATATCTTTATCTTACTTATATTTGGTTAAATAAATAAATGTATAAGATTTAATACATAAATAGATTCAATAAAATACACCTTTTGTTAGTGTTCACAATATTTGTTTGTTCTCGCAGGCAGAGTTAAGCTGCCTTTGATATAGGTACCACAAACACAGAATGTTTTAAATCTCAAATGGACCATACACGCGTAGGTATAATTCCCAGAAGCATAAAAAGTATTCAGTTGTAACATACAATCCCAGTTAACATCTGCTTTGGAGGATTATGAAGACCTGATATAATTGCATCTTGGAAATACTTGTTCACATTTGTCAATATATTCTTAACAGTCATGCTCATACCCATTTCTTGCTCACTTTGACTGAATATTTGTTCACTCGGATCTCTCAAATTTACAGGACAACACACTCTGTGAATCAAACTTTACCTGGCATTGCTTCCAGCAAACATCAGGCCTTAACGTGAGCATTGTGTTAGGCCAAAACCTGAGCAGGAGTTGAGTCAAGAGCCACAAGATCAATGTAAATATATAACAGGAATTTACATTCACCTGTCCTCATTCCTAAAATTCTGTTGTTTATTCCTGCAATTTTCTTTTTCTCTGGCTCATTGTGCCCATTTTTCTCTGAAATATTCCCTTAAAATTTCCTTTCCTTTTTAGTACTAATGTTTATAAAATGTTGCTATTTTTCTAAATATTACAGTGAAATTTATGAGTTTATGCCAAATAGAATGCAACACAAATGAGAAAATGAATTCCAAAAGTGATTTTTACCTATGTTAAAACAAAAAATTTCACCTGCGCCCCAAAAAGAAAAGTCTTTCGCTATCCATGACTTGCCCAAGTTATTTATGATAATTAAGCACGATTCGTGTATTGACTTTTATGCTAATTATTTCCTGTTTCAATTCTGCTAGAGAAGAGAGTTTCTATCAGGTGATTGTCATGCTGTTACTGAAGGTATAATATCTACTGGAAGCATTTCACAGGAAGGTCACAGCGGAAGAAATTATAACTAAATTACTAACGTTAGAGATAAGCTTCTGCTTTTCAGTTTTAGTTTGCATATCTAAATCACAGTCTCCCCTAATTAAATGTCTTAACCTTGTTAGCCCAAGGTTTACTGTTACTGAGGATGAATCATGCTTTAAGTCTGTAAATCACTTACGGTGACAGAACGGAGTGCCATCCTCTAGGAGTATTTCAAGTGGAAGATACCAAAATGTCACTACCGAGCATCAGAAGACTGACACATGACTGCGGTGTCTCTTCAGCTTGTTTTAATCCTGTCGGCTACGTGTGTTAGTTAACAGAGGTAGCTCAGGGGAAGTAGTACAGCATGACCTGCATCCTTATGGGTAACCTGCCTTTCCTCCAAAGTGAGGTGCCTTTGCCTTCTCTGCCAGGAGGGAGCTGTTGTTATCTCGCCTGAGCATTGCTGGAATGAGTTTTACACTGAAGAAGCCAAATTGTGTGATGGAGCGTGTTAACAGTTAAACAGTATGGACCATCGTATGCCCCAGCACTGTGTAGTTTACTAGTTATGAATATAGCCATTCTTAAAGCCATACTTTGCCACCGGTTTTGGAGGCAAGTATGTGATGGATGATTACTTACATCAGTGGTAGCAGCTCCATGATGCCTGCAGAAATTCAGCAACAGTTAAGAGTCGTCACAGGGCACTGGGACAAGTGGTCATCCATCCGCACATCAGCTTTTACATGCAAGGGTTCCTGCGTGGGCTGTGGATCAGACTGTTGTAAGCAGGTAAGTATCTTGCTAAAATCTATAGATTCTTAGTAAGGTTGCCCCTGTACAAGGACCTGAACCATATCACCTGCAACTCAGTGACTTCATATTTCGCTTGATGTTGCGACTCACAGGTGGGGAAATCTTGTCTTCCAGCTAGTAAAAATTCCTGAATGACAAGCTGAGGTGAATATGAGAAGCAGAGTTCATTGTCTGGCCTGTCTTTATGGGTTATAATTTTAGTAAGTTGAGAGTACCTTAATGAACCAGTTTATCTGTCAAGAAGATACTGACTACCCAACAGTTCAGTCCTCTGAGGTACTGTTCTCCCCACCAACTTTTCACAGCAATACTGGAGAATGTACAAAATCCTTTCCAAATGGAGTGCGTTTTGATTGCTTTCCTCCCCCGGCTCTTACCCCTTAGAAATTAGCATTTGCTTATGCACACCCCATTGATCGTAATAACTGTGAACAAAACTCAGAGGACAATTTAAACAGAAGGTGAAAGTGAATCATGTTTTTATGAAGTATGGTGTTAGAAAAAGTCTGGCCATGGATATTCTTGTATATAACACAGTGGGTAGAAATGGGAAAAGGTCTATTGGGTCAGGAGGTCTCTGCTCTTCTAGTGCAATTTTGTTCTCCATTAGACATTTGTTAAAAATCTTCCTTGTTCTGTCTAGTCCGGAGTCTCATGTGATAGGAATCAAAGACCGCTTTTGAAAGGCTATTTGACAACTTGATTTTTAGGTGTCAGGAATGTATTTCTAACATAGTTTCTAACTTTCTCCTGTCTTAATAGTATTTGGTTACAATTCCTGCATCACACTAAATTTTTTCCCACTGTATTGTACATGCCCTTGATGCACATCTGCCTCTAGATACTCTTTCCTACTTAACATCAGCTATTGCCAGAGATGCACAGCCAGGGTTTCAATTTGCCATAGTAAGGACTCAGTATTCGGAGCACTCCATCTTCCTTAACCTCATTTGGAAAAGATCATTTTTAAAGGTGAATGAGCAGATCAAGTTCCTTTATTCTTCCATCTTTTCTTTCATTACTAAAGGTGAAATTCGGTTGCCCTAAACATTGGCATCTGGTGACAGTTTAGACATATTAAAGCATCCTGCCTGCCCTCGAGCCACCACTGCAGAACAGTGTGGGTCTTGTCTGTCCTATTCACCAACTCCACGTGGATCATTGTCCCCCAAGGATGTATCAGAAAAGACTGGGCAACTTAGTCATAATCAAAATGTCTACACTGGACGTGGACAAGTGAATTTAGACCATCAAGCAACATGATTAAAAATTGACTCCTGAAGCATTGTTAAGGACAATGACTCGAAAGTATCCATTTAGAACAATAGCTGATGATAACTAGGAAAGAGTCTGTGACTATGAAAATAGAGAGATGTAAAATTTGCTAGAGAAAACAAAAAGCATTAAAATGTGGGAGTGCAGGCTACACACACATACACAAAATCCTACAGGCCAAATTTGAGTCTCCTTTCAAGAGCGTAATAGACCTTTTAGAGATTTCTGTTATCCATCTATGGATGACCCACTTCATAACTGCTATTAATAACAATTGTTAGAATTCATTTGGGTAAGTTCAGGTAAAGACAGAGTATTTGGAGCAGTGTAGTGACTATTGATAATAGTATTGAAAACTAAATAAAACAAAAATACATGTGAAATAATTCTGTAATCTTATAGGAAATCTTGTAAGACAACTGGGAATGATGAAAACAGTATTCCGTAGCTCAATATTGAATTAAACGCATGAGTTTTTCAAGTACAAGTATTCATGCTAAGTTACATTATTGTATTGATTTTACCCCCTGCAGTAATTCTTTTGATGTTCTACAAATCATACCAAAAGACTAATTTGATATAAAATAGTGCTGACATGGAAAAAATAAGAAAGGAAGACCCTGCACTAGTGAATAATATGATAGGATCAACACTTTTTCCATTTTTGCTGCGAATTTGACAGCTGTGTCTTTGTAAAAGCCAAACTAATAAGGTCAAAGGAAAACATCCATAAAAAGAAAACTGCTGGTCCAGCAGCGTTTCATGGTGCTGACACAAACTATGAGGTAGCTTTTCAGCTTGCTTAGTGCATATAGTCTTTTCTATTGATACTGATATTATTTTGTTACTTTTTTTTAGTTATACTGTTTTCCTCACATTTTAGCTGTGTTTTATTCTGATGGTACCCAGCAATATGCTTTATATACATAGGATAATTTCTGAATCTATTTTTTTCTCTTCCAAACCATTGTTTGTTTTGACTAAACTTTCCACTGCAGCAACTACTTCCTAATAGGTTTTTTTTTTCTAAAATGGTCAACATAGTAAGACCTATTTAGCCACTGAGAATTCCCAGCAACAATCTACCAATGAGAATAATAAAAATATTATTTATTATTTGTTTCAAGAGCTCTTACTGTGTCCCTCCAAACATGAAAGGTAACAAATTCCCTGTACTGAACAAGTTCACAGTAAAGCTATTCAATTGTTTTCTGGCAATAGCAACTTTACAATAAAATGGATTTGTAACTTAGGAACATGGGAAGTAAAATAACCATGGAAATAGTCATGTACAATATTTTTATTGTAAAAAAAAAAAAGTCATTAAATTAAAAAGCATCCTCTGCTTTCCTGAGGACTTGAAGTTGTTCTGTTTCTTTATTCACAAAACATAAAATAAAGCATCCTCTTGAATTTCCTTGATGATATACTGAGCTTATGCAAAGCCTATTAAAAATGTTGTTCATAATGTTGTTGAATAGCTAAATAGTCCTGATCTTGAGATAGGCACACACACTACAAAATAGACATAAAGGTTTGCTTCCAGTGTTTTAGATTGAGGAAATGGGAAATACATAGCAGAATGTCTATAAAGCACTGCCAAAGATCGTGCAGTAATTCTATACTGTTCCTTGAAAAACAAACTCAAAGCCAGCTAAAAAAAAAACCAAACAGTAGGAATCACTTGTTCACACTGAAGCTGCTAGTTTCAAGGACATAACTTTTCAGACATTTGCGACAGCTTCATTACAAAACGAACAAGCAGCCAGTTGGGGTGTCTGGTGTCCAAAGAGCGTTGCCTGTTAATACTGACAGCTTAAATGGATACAGGGGTAATTGCTAACTGT
>VYZW01016441.1:0-13263 GCA_013401315.1 Balaeniceps rex | reverse complement strand
TAACACAAACTAATACCTAAAAAAATACCAAATATACAGGGTTTTGAACAGGCACACAGTGTTTCATCTGCAAATTGAGAAAAGAACCATACTAAAGATAACTTTATTAAATATTAAAGAAGTTACTAAGACTTTGGTAAGCAGTGCAAAGTAGTGACTGCAGTATAGACAAAATGAATCTGTGCCACGGTAGCCTCCAGGCAGCAGCTGGGAGTACACTGGGTGGTGATGATGGTGATTTGGGCTGATGCAAACTAGCAAAAGTCTTCTGAAAAACTTTCTAGGTTAAATCAGAAGAGGAAGCCATGTTTACAGAAGCCTTCCATAAAATACTGTACAGAATAAAGTTTGGCATTCCTAATATTTGGAACAGTGGATTACTAAGCTTTGAGTCTATATCAATATCATGTTGAAAAAAAAAAATATCATGGGAAAAAATAAAAACATTTCATTTTAAGGGTGTTGTCACATTTTCTACTAAAACCCAGTTATATTTAGACACAGGTAATATTATGCAGACATATCAACATAATTCCACATAATATAAATTCCCACATAAAATGCAGTACAACGCTGTCATAATGGAATTGTTCATTTTGTTGTGAAATGTAATTACATTTTTCTACTGAATTGCACTTCTAATTGTTTATCATCTTTGATTTCTGAAATACTGGAGTTCTCCCTGCAAATCCAGTTCTCAAACCAGCTGCAGTCAGAACTCATGGGTTTTTGTTCAGTGAAAAAGTTTGTACCTCCAGAAATGCATTTCTCCCAACACTAACTGGGGACATTGATTAATTTTGCCTTGAAAATGTAATGAACCATAAATAAGTCTCAAAAGATACCACATGCTGAACTACCAGCATTTTCCGGCAACCTCTCCTTTAATGACCCTGCTTAAGTGATGGGGTCACAGCCCACGGCTCAGTGGATATCTTGGCTTCTTGTTATTTTTTTCTCCTTTTTATTTCCTATTCAGATGGGACTGATTCCCTAGTGAAGAGATGCAATAATCTCTAGTGTTTCTGTGCTTTCCCCCCCGCCCCACCATTGGCATAAAGATTTGGCCTTCACAAAGTAACCTCTACTACTTAGGGACTGGACTGTCAACAAAACAGTATGTGGGGAGGATGCCCATAATTGTCAAGAATAAAAATAATAAATCTAAAGGCACGAAAATGTATCTTTATTTTTCCCAGACATTGATTTAGTGACTAGAATTTTTTTTTTCCAGAGAAAAGCAATTATAAAAGTTGGTTAACTGTTAACCACAGTATTTAATAAACCTTAAATGATCCAGACAGAAGATAAAGCATTAAAGTCAGCCTTTAATTATAAAGGCTGGGCAATTCTGGTAGGAGTTCATGCAAAGTATCATCTCTGTACAAATGATGTGGATTAATTTCTTTTAATATTTCAGATATGCTGTAAGATTTTGAGAATGGTTTGCTTAGAATAATTTAGGTAGATTAATTTTAGTGGGGTTTTTGTAGGGTTTTTTGTGGGCTTTTTCCTATCTCATTATACAAGCTGAGTTTGGAATGATCTTTTCTACAGTTTTACTGGCATGATTTTTCTGCTGGTTTACAGTTCCTTGAGAACTCTTCTTCCAGAAGAGTTCACAGATACAATTTTTCTGATGTGTACACAGCCCATTTAGATCTTGGCTCTACAGTGGCTAGGTGTTACAAGATCACCCATCTTCTCACATAAGCTTTTCTGAGCTAAGTTTTGAGAAAAAATTTCTGGATTTACATGGACGCATTCTCAGAATAACAAATAATTGCCCACTTTTCCAAAGCTTTGAGAAGTGACTACTTGTATGGTGTCTTGAATTTCAGCTTAAGCTACCCTGGAAGCGGTCTGGGTAGGTAAATAAGAAAAAATAAGTTCCCTTTCAAGAGCCTGAAATGGAATCTTTTAAGATCACTGGTATCTGTTGATACTAGTTAGTCCTGGGCTAATGCTACTCTTTGCTTATGGGAACCTTGCACTTGTGAGAGGAATCCATCTGATGCTAAGATGAAATGTATTAGTTTGTTAGCAGAAATCAAGAGTTGCAGCTAATGTCACAGAAATTTTAGAAAGAAAGCAAAAATGACATGTGGATCATATTATGTGGCAAATAGTTCAAGCATACTCTTAGCATCTACCTTACTTGTATAACTGATAAAATTCAATTATCAGTTCTCAGAGGCAAGAATGTGTGAAGTATCTTCTTTAGGGATCAATCTGAATTTTAATGAAGGATTACATTTGGGACTTACAAAACAACATAAAGCTCTCTCTGTTGGTCTATGGTGAGAAAAATCATGAGGACTGAAATATTGATGATTCTAGGATTTGAGGGTTTAAGCAGTTTGTGTATGGTGAGATTGTTTTATAAGACCTTCATTAAAATTTTGTTTGAGCAGTTAAGGAGAGAAATAGCATTGCTAAACCCATTTTCTTGTAGTTGGACTATTAGATTATGATCCACTTATATTTAATTGAAGCTTTTAACCTGTTTCAGTCTGGGACATAAGCCCATATCCACAAAGCCTTTTGTGAACCTAACTCTTATTTGAACTCCTAATTTTCACGGATTTTGAGAGAATGTACTCGCCAGACTGGGAGTTAAGTGCCTAAATACCTTTCAACAGCTGAACCGTAGTGCTTTTCTTTGGAGCTGTAGTTTATACAGGCACTTATGTTGTAAATTTTTGGGAGACACAGCAACACCCTTCTAACCTTTCCTATTCAAACAATACATACCTGCAAATTACACTCTGCCAAGGCTAAACAGAAAGGCTTTTATCATGTATTATTTTTGTCTACATTGCTGCAGAAATACAAAAGCTAGAAATTCATGTAAGTGAAGATAACACTTTACCAGTCCATTTCTGCAATATACTTTGACTTTGTAGTCATTAATGCTCTCTTCATGAAATGTTGATGCCAACATTAACAGCCAAATTAAGCTCTTCTGACTAAGCAGGGGAATTTTCTTAGCTGGAAGTGCAATATTCAGCCAGCAGAACCACCTGATTACTCCATATTTTTATGTTTATGTAGCTATACTCACTTCCATGTAATTGGGCTGCTACTATTAGCAGAAACCATTCAGACTTTATTAAACATATTTGTAAAACTCATTTTCATTAAATATGTGACATCTGCATTTCTGTCTGCTGGGTTCTGCCTTCCTACCTGAAACAATCAAAACTAGACACATTATACATCTGCCATCTTTCATAATCTAAACCGCCTCAAGTAGGAACAATGCATTTATATTTTATAATGAAAAGAAAGCCTCTGAATGCCAACTAGTAGACACAAAAGATTATCTTCCTATTTGCCAGGCTTGGATTGTCATACATTAAATTTTTTAACAGCCACTTCTGATGAATTATTGATGTTCTCACTATTTAGAAAATGGATCACATCACTAGAGTAATTAGCACCCTGCCACTACTGCCTATCGTATTTAATGTGTCATGAGAGAAGGCTGTGTTGAACTATTTCTTTTTAAATGAATGACTAGCTTTGTTTTTCATCCATTGCCCTGTTGCATATTATCATCTAGCGCATACAGATGGTGTTCCATAGGGTTAGGATCCAAATATGTGGCTTCCTTTTAGTATATATGTACATGCTTCTTGTAAGGAATTTAATGATGTAGATTTTTCCTCTGAGGATTACTATGCCAAGCAAAGGTTCGAAATGGTATTTCTTACACACCAACACAACGTGTTGACTGTAGTGAAACACTTTCTCCACAAAATATGCAGTTTTATCAGGTTAAAAAAGAATCCTTAAGTCTGTCATGTGAGAATTCGTATTAAGGTTGTAGTAGGAAATACTTCCTAAGCAACTGACTTATGATGTAATTTAATATTGCTAGCTCAATATTTCTTTGAGGTTATCACAATACATGGTTTTCTTTTATTTAAATTATTAGGAAGCCATAAAACTGCTGAGGAATTTAGTAGAGATTAGCCATGGTGTGGATTGTCCATATGTTTTGGCTTGAGTGATGTAGAATTTAATTTTTACATGTAAAATGTATAGAATGGATGCCTTCTGAAACTGTTAAGCTGCAGTAAAGGCAGTAAGTGAAGTGTATTCAGACTCATATAACCAAGTGTTATCCCCTATGTGTAAGATATCTCACTTCAGGAGGTCTAAGTATTTAGGAATAATGTTGGTTAGCAGATTTTTATACTTTCAAATGAATAAAATAGAGTTCTGCTTTGAAGTTTGTATCCAACAAATATCACTCCTTGAAATAAGAAGCATCTACAGATTCAGTTGAAAGCACTTTTTAAAAAAAAAACAAACTAAGCCTTCAACATAAACACAGGCCATGGAAATCTCATCAGAGTAAAAGTTACTTGCCATAATTTGCTGTGCTTTTACAAAATTAAGATGCAAGAGTGGTAGTTTTGCTATCTTCTTGATTTATGTACATCTATGCATTCTGGAATTTGTCATGCCTTAGTCATCCATTTCTTCCTAAGAGCCTGCTAGAAACGATGGAAAACGCAGAGGTAAATGTATGCTAGTAAAGTAATTTTTATCAGACAAGTAATTTATAAACATAATGCATGTTACTTAGAAATCCAAATTTTAAAAGATATCTGGAACTGCATATTTACCTGGGTTATTGTGCACTTAACTGAGCACTCAATTATTCTCTGCATTTAAATGATCTCAATATTAATATTAAGAAATATTAATAGAGGTACTTAAGAAAATAGGAAAGTGGAAAGAAATATCACATGCAGTTCATGGTCATGAAGGTCTTAAAAAAAAAAAAAAAAAATTCAATAATTTTGGACCTAAATAAAAGACCTCAGAAACAGAAATTGACCTCACTCTGGAAACATGTATTTAAATGGCCAAAGGCATTGATTGACATAATTAGATGCTTAACTGGACATACTAGTCTTTGAACTTGAATGTGTGACTATGATGCACAGTATTGAAAGGTAACCTGCTCTGTTTCAAAGTGCTTTGTTTTCTGGTTTCAGGCTCTTTAAATTATTGAAGAATATAGATTATGTAACAAGGACAAGAGTGGCAAAAATTCAAAACTGGATGCAAACAAAAATCTATTCAACAGAATAAATAAAACAAAAGCTTAAAAATGGGTGATATACAACAAAAATAAGCAATTATGAACAGGATAAACCTAATGACCTCCAGGCACATTTTAAGATAATTTATTCTTAGTGGTAGACACGTGTTTAAATTGTGTCCTGCAATTGGAAAGTGAAATTGTTTCCTTATTTCCAAGCTAGAGTGAACTTTGCTCAAAGAGGTGATAGAGGCTGAAGAAATGGAAGCTTCCCCCTTGACATCTAGCATGTTTGGTGTGGAAGAGCTGCCTGGCAGTTTCTGCAATTGCCTGGCAGCTGTGGTAGGTGCTGGAGCACCTGTAGAGCCTCTAAACTGAGTGCCTCAGGATATACTTAATGCATTAGTGGAGGATGTACTGCTCTTCATCCCTCAGCTTGACTTGTCTCTTATGCTGTCAAGCTGCCTCCGTGCTGCTGAGGAAGCCGTGGCTGTGTAACAAGCGGAGCGCACAGAAAGCTGGCAGAGGTTGTGGTCTCTGCACTGCCTGCTGTTGCGTGGAATAGCGATAGCTTCGTTTCTGCAGGTCAGCACTGGGATCCACTTAAAGATGTGCAGGGTCTGCCAAATCTTTCTGTACGTCCAAGCCATCTTGATTTCCTAGCTAGACCTAATCTCTGCAGAGTGCTTTACAATGTTAGCTGTTGCATTGTCTCCTTTTTGGTGCTGCAGAAATACATTCTACGTGACTGCCTCTACCTGAAAGTATATTAAGTTGTGATTACTTCTTATTTTGATTGGTAATAGGGGCAAAGGGAGATACTTGGTTCTGTTTACTCGATACAAACTACAACAAAATTAGCAAAGAACATGTGTTAATGACTAAGGCAGCACCGATCACGCTGCAAATCTGAGCACACAACTCATCCATTCATTTTTGCTGTTGTTAGGCTGAGCCTTTTACTGTACTTTGGAGAGCTGAATACAGTCCTGTTAGAAAGGAGACGTGTGTCCCTGCCAGAATGTTCATCTTACATTAATGCTGATGTAGGAGGCTTTGATGTCAGGTCAGGTTTCAGGACTTGAGAACAAGGTAGCAGGTGTGTTGGACTGGTGTGCCTGATGAGCCTATATATGGCTCGTGTGTTTTCAATAGAAGGTTGCTCCTGCAGAAAAGCACTGCCAAGGAAGCTGCTTCTGAGTGGATGTCCTCCTGTAAATCAGGGTGGTGGCATCGCCCCAGAAGGGGCTGTATTCCTAGGCAATTGAGCTTATGGTTCATGAAGTACTTGTAGTGGAAAAGCAAAATATCTGTTTTCTATGCAGAATGGAAAATAAGTGGTAAACTGTACATGCACTGGCTGGGTTCCCACAGAGAGACAGACTGAGATGTTTGAATTGGGTGAGTCACCTGGCCATTTAGTCTTTCTCCCTTTCCTATTATCCCTGCCCATACACTCTTTCATATCTACTAAGTTTTCCTGAGCAGACCTCACTCTGTTTCTGCACTTTGCTAAAAAACCTTGCTGTGCTGGGTCCTTTGCGTTTCCTGATTCTGCAGTTGAACCTCTTGCTCATTGACCCTCAAAGTCCATGGATGACTGCAGAGTAAAGTTTGCCTTCTGTCATAGATTCAGTTTCGGGAAGAGGGTCTGAAAATTCTTCTTTTGTTCCAAAAGTTGTACCATTGGCCACAAAACTAGAAAATGTTTGATACTTATCACAATGTGTGTTTTACTTTTTCCCTCTGCTTTAGAGTTAACGATTCAAAGTTGCAGTTCTTCTCCGGTAGCAAAGTGGAGTAAGGAAAGGAGGGGGGGGGGCAGGGGGAAACAAAACCCAAAAATAACCCCACCACCAAAGAAATGTAGGGTCTCTAAGCTTAATGGTCTGCACTCCTGCAGTTAGCAGTACCAGGGCTATAGCACTTAAGTGGCATCTCTGACCAGTGGAGCAGATTGTACAGAACAGGAGTTACTCTGTGCACTGCCAGTTGCTATGTGTACATCTTGGTTTGCAAAGTGTGTACTACCAACACTTACATACCATTTAAGATAAAGTCTGTAGGAGAAGAGGGAATGCTATTATGCCCTCAGAATACAAACAAGTTTCTATAAAGAAAAAAAGGGATGTGTGTGTTAAAAATCACTTGAATTATGTTATTTTTATATTGTTGCTTGTGTAATTAACTTGGATGTACTTCAAAGAACAATTGTGGTTTACAAATCCTTTTTTCCTAAGTACAGCCAAATAATAATGAACAAAAGATGCATAGCAAAAAATAATTAAAAAAAATCACTTCTGTTGCTTCTGAAAGTAATTATGTACACAGAGAAAAAGTAACAGACATTGCAAACTAATCACTGAATTTAATATTCTCATTTAGCCTAGATGGCTGCAAGGGTCCAGAAAAATACTTAACTCCTCTTTCTACTAGGATTCTAAAACTCATGCAAAATTGTATTTTTACTCACATAATGTCAATATGAAAGTCTTGGATCTCTCTGCTGTAAAAATCTCTGTGGTATTTGACATAAATAATTACATCACACTGACTAATGGGAAGAACAATAAAGAAAAAAGTACTTTGGTGACTCAGGACTTCCTTCTCATTGACTTTCAATAATACACAGGCGTCTAAAAGTCTTATCAAGTCATACAGAAGGACATTGAACATTAAAATGGAATATAAACAGACTTCAAGCCCATACTTCTGTTCAAAAAGCCCTGTTCAGCAGTCACCTTCCCCTAAAAATGCCTAAATTGACCACTAACTACTCCTTACCTCATCTGGCATTTCCATAGGTTCTTGCTCGATGTACCTGTGCAGCTGCCTCAATCTGACCAGCTGACTCTTACCTAAGCTTTGCAAAGATGTAGAAATTAGGTCAAGTGATGCTTAAGTCCTTCAGAGGACATTTCTGGCACTTGTACTCTAGGGATGCCCCTCAACATGTTGACCATGGTGGCCCTCCTCCTTTCTCCATATGTGATAGGGTGCAGATGAAAAGAGGGTGGCGTTGCTTGCTGTTTACATCATACTTTAGCAGTCACCCAAACAACAGGATACTCCTGTGGGGTTCTGGATGGATACCTCCATCTGGATTCTGGGTCTAATGACCCTTCACCTAGAAGCTGAGCACTGCTGAAATCCTGTATTGGGTCTAAATCTCCTGGAAATAGGATTTAGAATTTACATCTTGAAAGGACTGATTGAAAATTTTACCCAGATGGACCAATGACAAGGTCTCTTTTTTTTTTTTTTTAAATCTCTAGTGCAGTTTTTGATTTTTTTTTTCTAGTAAGTACATTAATAGTATTTTTTTTTCCCTAAAGTCTACTGAATTGTGGAGCCCACACACTTCCCTACAAAGAATATCTGTGCTCTTGGAGAAGCTCTTATAAGCCATGTCTTCCCTTTCATGCACTCAAACACTGGCTATGCATAACAGCCTTGCATTTTACCTTTTTCTTTTTTTTTTAATCCCCCTGTCAGACAGCTGAGCTGCCTTTGGGAGTGAGCACCTCAGGGTACAAGATTCAGATGCCTTCTCTGGCTTGTCATGGTGAAGGAACAAAGGGAGGGTGCTCCAACAGCGGCTTACAAGTTGCCATCTATGGGCCCTTCTGGTCACCCTGAACCCTTTCTAAAGTGTCCAAAAAAGGAAATGTAGTAAATCAAACCTATTAGTAGGTGTTAGTTCACAATACAGGAACCTATTCCTTCATCAGAAAAAAATGAAAAATCATTCATTTATATCAATTACACTGCTTCATTAATTTATATCAGCAAAGGACTTGATCCTGAACTTTGATTTTTAGGTGTTTTTAAATGCCTAATCTCTTTAACATAGCAGTAAGATGGAAGGTGTTCAGGCATAAACATAGGTTCATTAACAGCACACCTAAATCCTACATTTAAGGACTCAAAATAGTATGTTAATGTGCCGAAAAGTTATTTATTTGATAAGGCATCAGTTTGAGCTTTTAAATGGGAGACTGGGAAGATCATAGGCCACAAAAATGATCCGAGGGCTGGAGCACCTCTCCTACGAGGACAGGCTGAGAGAGTTGGGGTTGTTCAGCCTGGAGAAGAGAAGGCTGCGGGGAGACCTTATTGCGGCCTTTCAGTACTTAAAGGGGGCCTATAGGAAAGATGGGGACAGTCTTTTTAGCAAGGCCTGTTGTGACAGGACAAGGACTAATGGTTTGAAACTAAAGGAGGGTAGATTTAGGCTAGATATAAGGAAGAAATTTTTTTCAGTGAGGGTGGTGAAGCACTGGAACAGGTTGCCCAGAGAAGTAGTGGAGGCCCCATCCCTGGAAACATTCAAGGTCAGGTTGGACGGGGCTCTGAGCAACCTGATCTATTTGAAGATGTCCCTGCTCACTGCAGGGGGGTAGGGCTAGATGACCTCTAACGGTCCCTTCCAACCCAAAGCATTCTATGGTTCTATGATCGTCAACATCCTGCAACATTAAAAGACGGCTTCCATGTGTGCCTGGAGTTGTGCCTAGGAGCCTAACTTGCAGCTTTGCCTATGTTCTTGTAAAGCAAATCTACAAAGATTTTATATCCTGAAATAAAGTTTAGCAGATCATATAGACACTAGCCATAGAAAAAAATGTAAATAATGCTTATGTTTTTCTCTTTGGTAAACTTTCTATGAAATAATGAGGAGAAAATGTGAATTTTCTGTAATAGGTTGCCAGGAGGTTAATGAAAAGATCTGGATATATAAAGCTGCTCAATTATTTCTGGATCTTGTACGCTTTAGTTCAGCTCCCATATGTTTATGGTTTTACATGGCTTGTGTTTAAATGAAAACTATGTATATGTGTGCTAATATGCTCTACCTAGGGAATTCCAGTACAGAAACTAATTATTTCTTCAAACTGATCTGACACCATGCACAATTGATACTGATGGGTGATGAGATTATAATTTTCTTATGATTAAACTGATTGTAAAAGCAGTGTCATCTGTTAGTGAGTAAGGGTATCCTGACATTATAACTGAGTGATGGTCATAAACTCATCTGATTGCCATGGTATAATTACTTTATTAACTGTTCATAATAAGAATGCATTGGGCTGAAATTTTGATAGAAATTGATTTGTCTTTTTAATGTGCTCCCAAGCATATACGAGTAGTGGTTGTACTAACATGACTGCTTTTTCAAGCAATTGTGGTAAAACCACCTCAGGGCTGGTCCGTGTGGAAGCTGGATCTGACATAACAACATCAGAGCCTCTTTCTTCATGGCTTTGACTGGAAAGGGGAACCTGTAGCAGTGGTGTGAGGGGCAGGCAGCAGAGTACTAATGATCCGTTCTGTTATGACCATGAACAGCAGTAGGTTTACTTATTTATTTTTTGCTTTGGGGTTGTATGGAGACAAGGGAAAAAGAGACCCTGACATAAGATTTTCTGTGCATCTATCTTATCCTGATATAAGCTGCATTTTCCTTTCCTGTCTGCTATAGATCTGCTACTGCATTGGCTCTGTGGTGCATTTTTTAGACCTTTGTATGTCTGGAAGGTGATGGTGTTGCATTTGGGTTATTTACATATTTTGGACTTGAGGGGAAATCTCTGCCTTTTGGGAAAATGCAAGGGTAGAGGATGAGGAAAAGAGCGTCATAAAAATGTATAAGGAAGCAGACTGGCTTCTCTGCATTAGTTAAGGTCTAACTTGGACCATTCTTAAAGAATTTAATATTATTACTAGAACTGCAAAGTAAAATATTCAAAAGTGGTTAATGCTAGGATCATTTCAACATTGCCATTTTAAGCATGTGAGTTGCAACAATCTTAACATGGTCACATACTGCTCTTACCCCTGCCAGATCCCTGGCTTATTCAATGTGCAGAATGTGCAATGCTCACATCCATTATTTTCTACCTTTTAATCTTATTGCTCAGTATATGGCACTCAACTTTATCTACTGTTCATTGTTCTAACCCTACTACAAATATAAAATTATCTCCCCCATAGGCTTTTCTGTAAATCTTCATTATCTTATCCAAGTGCTTAAACTAATTTTCATGAGACTGAGAAAAAGGAAATTTTTCCATTAGTTCCATTTCCCAGATAGAAGACCTGGGACACCGAATAGCAATAGCAATACTGGAGCAGCTTCTGGCTTTCTTCTTTGCAATAGCTAGCATTGCAAACTTCATGCTTTGCAAGCACAACTGTAGTCAGTTTTAGACACAGTTGTGGCTCTTCTGTGACTCATACTCCACAATCTCGAGATGAGTGTTTATAAACAGAATATATAAGTGACCAACTGTGGAGTTTAATTTCAATGACTAGTCTAACATCACATCAGAGATGTATTGCATTTCACACTAGTGCATTGCTGTACAGTTGTATCTTTGCTTGCTTAAATACTGAGACCAGCAGATCTGCATTAGTATTTACATTCCCACTTTGGCTAATAAGGAGCTGCTTTGTTTAGCCTCAGTGGAGCCAGCTTAAGTATCTCTGCACAGTACTGCATTGTGCTCTGCAGATGTGTCCTGCGTCAGATGCAGCAGTAGAATCCAGCTCTGCGTGATTCCATTTAAGTCCCTTGTTCATAGGAGTAGCTTCTGTCTTTGTGAAAGCCCTTATCTTTATTCACTACACATATTCTAACCCCTGAAACAATGTAAGCTGGTAGACAACAGGTCCACCTGTATATTTAACATCATGTGAGAAAAACTATTGCAAAGTAAGGTGTTGGAAGATTTTGCTTTCATGCATCTGTGCAAGGTTCTTGATTTGAAAAGCTTGACTTTATTCGGTGGGGTTTCCAGAAGAAAATGTGCCCCCAGGAAATGCTGATACCTCTTGCCTGGTTTATTCCTTATTCTAACCCTCTTCTTACCAAAATCTACTTACTCTGTTGCTTACTGTGGCAATGCCATCTTGCTCACATCATCTTCTCTCTGTATGCTTCTTATGTGATCCTGTCTCTTGCCCAGCAGTTGCCCCCACTGCCTAACAGGCTAAAACAAATCCAAAAATGTTTCTCTAAAAGGACACAAAACGTTAGACCTTTCCAATGCATTTTGAAATACAAATTTCCCTACTTGGACAATCATTTTAACTAAAACTACTGTACTTTATAAATATAGCACAAGCATCNCCCCCCCCGAAAATGGTTTGATCCTATAAACCCATCTTTGGCAAGTCTGGTGCAGGTCTGTTCACAACTCTGACAACCCATCGAGCCCTGGGAGGACAGTGCACAGCCCCGGCATACAGCAGGGATCAGATTGGGACTCTGAATCACAACTCAGTTATTGCTTAGCATCAATCAGAGGGAAAGCAAATTCTGCAATTCTTATTCATGGGGTATCCCGCATCTCCCTTCTTAATTCATGTCAGCTCATCCTTCACTTCCCTGTCTGGGAGTAAAAGTGATACTCTGTCTGTTGCGGAAGCCCTTTGCTTCACATACAGAGAATCTGGCATTCCCCACTCAGAGGAGTTCAGGAGATCAGCAGAACATCTTCTTTGCTTCCTCACGAGGATGTGTGGCTCAGCCCATAACCCAGTCACTGGCTTCTGTTTGCTTCAGCTCTGCTGTTACCCCACAGGTGTGTACTTGTGCTGGGCTCACAAGTTATGCTTGCTTCTTACTTTAATTTTCAGGTTAGGCTTTTATCAGTTACTTCTGAAAAAACAAAGTATACAAGTTTCCACATGCCTGCTGCAATGGTAAGATCTTAAAAGATGTCCAGCAAGCTAGTTATGACCTCTTAAATCCATGTTGGGTCTCTGTCAAAGCATATTTTCCATGACTCCTGCTCACTGTGAAATGTTTGTCATATATCCTCTATGCTGAAAGCTGATATTAAATTAACTTGCCTGTAACTCTGTCCATCCTCCTCCAGTGGTGCTCAGTTATTCTATAAATACACTGAACCTGTTTGGGTATGGTGAAAATGGCATTATACTTCTAAGAACACTTTCTTAAAACTGTATCTTCTGCCATTTATGGGAGAGAGGCATTATTTCTTGTACAAAGATAATCTTAACGTACGTGATGTGAGCTTGTACTACTGAAATGCCCCAAACCTCCATTTACTTCACAGTCAAAGTAATAGTATGGAGAAATCAATACTGAAATTTCAAGGCAAAAGAAAATCTAGCTGCAGAACTTTCCTTGTTCTGCTTCCCTGTCGTGGTTTAGCCCCAGTCGGCAGCTAAGC
>VYZW01016438.1:15685-32605 GCA_013401315.1 Balaeniceps rex | reverse complement strand
TTGACTCTTCACAGACAATAATCATAAAGCTAATGAATGGAGTGGAGAACGATGTTTAGGAAACAACTAGGGATAGCTCTGACTCTCTTTGCTAACTCTCACCCTAGTATTTCATTCCTCTCACCAGACTGGCTTTCTGACACACCCTACAGCAAACTTGCCAGATGCAATAGTCCATTTTTTTCAGAGCAGGATAGAAAATCTGATAGCGACTCTGGGACTTGAACAGCTTGCTCTAACAATTAGTATTAGCAGATCATCAGAAATGGACAGTCCTGCCTCCTTTCCCACCCACTCTGAACCCTAGAGCACAGACCAGAAGCGGGTCTCACTCCAGCACTCACCAATGTTCTTGGGGAGAGCTAATCTCCCATAATTTCTCATAATTTAAGATGAGTGAAATCGATTACTTTCCTGGTATGCTTTTCAGTTTGCTATTTTTAATGATTGAAGTGAATCTGACACCTAATTCGCACTCGTTAAAACAGGCTTAGGAAAATGTGTTGTAAATAAACCTTGGGAGGAATATAAATTAGTATGGCTCAGGGTAAAATAACTTCCCTGTTGTGGGTCAGAACAAAAATAATGCTGTGGGGAGATTATTCCACTTCTGTGTGCTGGCAGATTCTTGTATCTTTTCATGTAGTATTTGATGTTTGTTACCACTGGAGACAGGACTCTAAATGGACCTCAAGTCTTAGGCAGCATGACAGCCCTGTTGTTCTAAGGCAGCCAGATGAATGTTAACTCTTGGGTCTCTCCTGGCTTACAGATGTGATAAAACAGGCAAACAAATGTCTGTGTATCAAGCAGTGAAGTAGCTGCAGATGAGAGAGAGCTCTGTAGCTTCTGCAAGAAACATGGGTATAGTTAATTCAGCATATGTAATCTTACTGAGAATGTATAGAGCGCAGGATGGGAGAATAGCTTGTTTTTTTCTGTAGGCATAGTAAAATATTGTATGTCACCTGCTGTGACAGTAGCTGCTGCAGTTTTGTGACATGGATAATACTCTTTTGACTTACACCTCATCTCAGGGGGCATCTAAGAAAGCTTAGACCCTGCCCAGCACTTGTTTTTTATCATATACCCTCTCCTATATCATGAACCTGATGTTTGTGAAAAGCTTTTCTGTGATGGGGAATCTGTTAGGTGGAAGATAAATGTTATGTGTGGGAACAGTGCTTTTATTTCTCCCTTTTTTGTATTTACAGGAACAATTCCAGTTCTTTAATTCTGTTTTTAGCCAGTTTTTAACTGTATTCCTTCTTCAAATTCTGTATGCAAAGATTGCTTGTCATAAATATACTTATTTTCTGCAGCATTGACGTAGGTTCAGCAGTAGGTGTCAGTTCAATATTGGATGAACTGTTTAAGTGTCTCCCCAAACCTTTTCGTTCTCCATTTCATGGCAAGTCAAAGTCTAGCAACTGAAAGGAAATCACTATGGTTACAGCACCCAGTTCTACCAATGAGTCCAAGATTTAAGTCTTACTGCTTGAAGCAAAATATATATATTTGAGACACCCCCAGACATTTGTTTGCAAGAGTTAAAACAGACGTTGACAGTTTTAGATAATTCCATTGGAATGCTTTGCATGCAAGACAGTGGTCTGCTGTTATAAGTGGATTGCTTACATAAGAAGTGAAAGAATACACACTAGTTTAAAACACAGCTTGAAGCAGAGTTTGGTTTTTAAAGTCAGAAATCTAAGATTTAATCACCACCTGGTTAGCAGTCTGTGTCAACACTGTCAGACAAAAAAAATGATTGAAACTTGATTCCTTCCCAGCTGCAGATATTACCAAGACATCACCGTGGGCCATTTTTAGGCATTATGAGATCTATGAACATTATGAAGCAAGAGAGTTTCTGAAACCTACAGCAGACGACTGTATGGCCCAGGTGGTTGGTATTTCCTATGTTGAGGTCTCTTGCCCCAATTAGTAACTAATTTTAATCCAATTGCTTACAGGTGGCAGAAAATTGCTGACCTACCACTGTTCTCTACAGTAGACAGGTATCCATCCATAAGCCAAATTAGCAACCCAAGACCAGAATCACATAGAGAGATTTGTTGAGATGCCCAGCCACTGCATAACATCGAGTGTGCAAATTGACTTCAACAGGGTGGCTTGTGGGTGCAAAGTTTAGATGTGGGCTTAAGTTTCTTATGGAACTGAAATCGGCACCCAGATCTGTGCTTGATATTCAGTTGTTTTAATCTGCCAAACCTCTGCAGGGCTGGAAATTACATTTTTGTACTGGTGCTGGTACTTAATTAATTTACTTAATCTTGTGCCTGATTTCAAGTGGCCGGTGGTATCACTGAAATGAAAGATCCTTAGAGGAACATAGGTGCCCGAGCACTGTTAGAGCAGTACTGCGGGCTCTGCTCAGGGCCAAGTCTAATGGGAGAATCTGAAGAAATAATGCTTTTACACTGGCAAATGTCTCTTCTGGCTCAGGCATAGGAGTTAATCTGGATGGGGAATGTCTGTTCTGGACCATTCTGTCCTTCAGGTCAATAAATGATTGTACAGGGTTGTCTTTATGCTTAATGGACAGGAAAAGAAGGCTCAGAGTTCCCTAAGAACTGAATTTCAAACATGAGTACATTAACTAGTGCAGATCAAGTGACTCTGTATCATAAAATGTGATAGTGTGGGGTTTTTATTGCATTCTTAGAATGGCACTACTTGCTAATCTTGAAATGTTCACTATCCTATAATAGCTATTCTCTAGATTCTTTTTCTTAAGTGTTGAACTAATTAGAATTTTTAAGCACGTTTAAGCAAATCTCATTCATAAAATTTTTCCACATTAGTTGTCAATAGCACACCACATTTTTCCATTTGATATATGATTTTTTTTTTACTTTTTGATATTAATTTTTTGAGTCTTTCAAGCAATTGAAATGATATATAATGTTTTACTGTAATCTTTTCCATTTAGTGACTCATCATAATTGGTGGTGGTTTTTTGTCCTGAATCTATTAAATATAACATTGGATGTAGAATTTTCTCCAGACAGCAAGTCTTTGAACTTTATAACTAAGTCAACTGTATCTCAAGCAGTTAGGACATATTTACCATGGGATATTTTTTTTTTTTGGTATATGAATTACCAGTATATGAAGCAGCTGCCACTGCTTGACTTTCAGATTGAGGATGTTTGAAAGGATGCATTGCTTCAGATTAATCCTCATTTGTGTATGAGGCCTGAGATGGGTAATTGCTAACTCTTTTTGCCCTGGAGTTCTTGTTTTGCTCAGAGGAACCTTAAAAATTATGTTAATTGGTTGGTTTGTTTTTTAAGGCCAGAAGGGACAAAAGTAGAAACAGCTGGTGATGGAATAAAATGCAACATGTGCTCAGTAAATGTAGATCATGTCACTTCTTGCTTTTTCTCTGATAACTGGTTTCCTAGATAAAAGAAATGTGGTGGATCTTAACTATCTTATGTTCAGTAAAACATCTTTGTGCAATTTAAATTGGAGAAGATGGGAATTAGTACAAGAACAATAGAATGGTTAAGGGGATGTGCTAGTAGTGTGTGCTGAACATAAAAGAAACGCACCAAGGGAGATTACAGGTGGAAATCCTTAAGGATCAGATTTGGGAGTAATTCTTATTTTCTCTTATATTTTCTCTCTGGCACAAAAAGAATCAAAATGCGTCAATGAAATTTAGACCTGATATTAAAGTAAGGACTCGCTGTCAATATCATGGAGTATCAGAAAATCCCAATGATCATCTTGAATACTGGGGTAGTAAAAGTGGGATTATATTCAATACTGAAAAGTCACAGACTAGGAGACTAATGATAAGGATTTATTTTATAAACTGAGACCTTGTTGGGGAATGGGATCAAGAAAGATCTGAATATTTATCGGTCTCATGTGTCACCCTTATGCGGATGTGATAGAAGAAATAGGATCCTACTGTGTACTAAGTGATGTATGCCGAATGAGTCAGGGACATGCCAGCCTTGCTGTCCGTGAGCAAGTGGGGCTGGGAATGCTGAGCATCGTACTGGGCATTCACAGAAGGACCAGTTAATCACTGAGGAGATTAATTCAGGCTGGGGCAGCTGCAGAGAAGGGCTGTGGCAGTGTCAGGTGAATGGGAATGGGGTCCTGAACTCCAGGTCCAGCCTTGTGTGACAGCAGCAGGCTTGGTTAGCAGGAGTTTGGGAAATCTGCATGCTCCTGTCCAGGGATCCCGATTCGCTCTTATGTGAGCTGTGTGTTCTGCTGGGTAGTGGTGGGCTATAAAAGCTGGACTGATCATCATGCAGGCAGTTAGAGCATACCTCTGAGACACTCTGTGGGCCTGAGCTATCACCAGCTAAGACCTGGCTGAAAAACTCTCTGAAAGGTGTGGGAAATGCACAGCACCAGCAGCGGCTTTTAAAGGGTGAGATAGATGTGCACAAGGGAGCACTTTTTTACAAGGAACGACTGGCAGGGCTACCTTCTCTGGCTTTCAGTGTGACACCTTTGCTTTACACGCTGATGCAAACTGATCTTCAAAAATTCACTTTTGACAAATACTCTGTTTTACTGCCAGTGTTGAAACTATAGCTGGTAATGATGGATTTGCCTCTCCTAAAGCTGTAGGTGTTCTCTCACTTGTGTGCTGTGTGTAGGAGAACAATTCATCTTACCCCCAAGCTTCAACATTATCCTGATAACTCCAAGGATGCCTACAAGCTCTAAGTGAAGCTGGGCTGCTGTGTGCTACTCCCTGGCAGGCAGAAGACCAGTTAGGAGAAGGCAATTTCAGTTTAAGTTGCATGGCAAAGATCTGGGTGTGGGGAGATACACTTTGGCAGGGGGATCAACAGTAGGGTTGTCTGTAGCTGTTTGATTGGAATTGTCATTTAGATCTTCATTATGGTTTTCTGGGGAAGGTGATGGCTGAAAAATAGAATAAAGGCAGGAAGGTGAACGTGGAGAGGAGGTAGACGGAGTGTGAAGTACTGGGGCAGGTAAAAGCAGCCAGTGAGGGATCAGGCAAAGGCTAGCTCTTCAGAGATCAGAAAAGTATCAGGAGTGAACAGAAGACAGTTCGGGAAATCATTTTTCCGAATAATATTTTAAATGAAGTCAGGGAAATGCATTCACTTCCACAAAACTTTCACTTCTAAGGAACAGGAAAAATAAAAATAGAAGGAGTTTAAGCAGCAACATGCTGGGAAAGCCCGGGAAAGGAAAGAGGCAAGCTTGCACACTTGTGCATAAGGGAATAGTAGCATTAGAAGGAAGAATGGGGTGTTTAGGGTTTGTTGTGTTTTGTTGGTTTTTGGGGGTTTTTTTTAGGTCAGCAGACAAATGGAAAAATGAAAATAATTTTGTGTCACCTGAAACAAAAAACTTCAATTTTCTTGCTGAAATGAAATTCCTCTAAAATGTTTTTGAGCAAATGACACCTCACATTTGTTTTTGTGGTTTTTTAACTTTATCATAAATAATTAAGTATAGATGAATATACTATAAAATATAATCTTAAAAATCAGTATATCAGGCTGTTGATACAGTATTTTTTATGCTAGAGAGGTTGCAAGTCTTCATGAAATGTGAGAAGAATTCATGAATATAAGTTTTAAAAATGTTTCTGTTCTGAGAGACCTTCCCAAAGTTCCACCTAAATGATTCAAAGCGTGTGGGTGTTCAGTCTCTTTCTAAGCTATACCTACAAGTTTTTATACGAATTGCAGTACCATGAAGGTTGGAGGGAAGCTCTGGGAAACCTCCTCCAACCTCCAGCTCACAGCATGTCCAACGAGATCAGGCCTCTTCCAGTTGAGTTTTGAACATCTCCAAGGATGGAAACTCCACAACCTCCTGGGCAACCTATTCTGGTGTTTCATCGCTCTCACAGGGGAAATCTTTATCCTTATGTTCAGTCAGAATTTCTCACATTCCAACTTGTGCCCCTTGTCTCTCATCCTATCCCTATGATGTGCATAAGTTAAATACAAAAAAGTTCATACTTATGTACTGAACTGAAAAATTCATTACAGCTGATTGTTAAAGATATTACATGATGATATTGACTTTTAATTTCTTCTTGTATATTCATGCATGATGTTTTAACATTCTCTTTTGAACAGGAAATTTCTCAGCATTTAAATCATGTAAAAGTAGAATTATATGTGACTGTGTAAGGCAACCTATGGTTAAAAGCTTCAAGTGTATTGTAATTATCTCTAAAATATATTTTGCTCCACTGAGTTTATATTTGAAATTTTGGCTGAGATGCTTAGTTTTAAATATGTAGACCAGAAAATCAAGTAGATCAAAGGGCTTTTGTAATTTCCTAAATCTTCTTCACCTACAGGTGAAGGGAATGTTCTCACAGACATGGGTTGGGTCAGTGATTGTAAACCCTCAACTGGTAGGGAACGTCTATCTTCCATTCATGTGAAGGTAACCCAGAAAATTATTGTCATTCACATAAGGTATTTTTCTGAGGTAATCTCCTGCATTATTTTACCCTGTAATGTTCTAGCAATAGCATGTGTGTACTTCTATGATATTTTTCTTTTTTACTTAAGGTGTGTCAGGAAATAATACTGAGGATTAATTTTTTTAATCATGAAATGCTGTCATGTCTCAGCAGAAGAATGACAGAAATAGAGCTCACAAAGAATTAATCTAGAACATTTTACTGTGATTAAGTTCTTACTAATAAAGAAGAAGAAAATAATAGTGAAAGCTTTGAGTCACTTTGAGTAACAGCTATTAAAAGTCGGGTGTGTTTTAATTTGGTTTAGATTCTTGTCATATTCCTAAGTGTGAAGAAAACTGAGAGGGGGGGCGGAAAAAGGAAAGAAAAGCATCCTTTGCTAGTATGCTTCTAGCAAAGAAATGTTGGGAATCAAGTTTTGTAGCTGCTTGCTTATAGAGAGGCACAGGTGATTTGAGAGGAATGTATTCAGCATTTTCTTTAGCTGGTGTTTGCAAATAATATTTCTTTCTTGCCAATGTATTTTGATGTTTAGGTATCTACCATAGAAATAAGAGTGTAGCTCAAGTAATAAGTCTGTAGGAATGCTTCAGTGTATATCCTGGCATAAGAATTGGCTTCCAGCTAAGCTTTTCATAATCATCTGCAAGCTTAGATAGGGGAAGATCTAACATTTTATTTTAGAATACTAGCTCATTTCCCTTTCTTTTCTCTGTCTAAGGTATATCATATTTCTTCAATAAAGAAGACACATTTCCCTAATAGAAGACACTCTGATATTACGATAAAGGAGCATAATAGAAACCGTAGGGACTATTATAGTAAGATAGTGTTTGCATTACTTTCTCATCTGTTTGCAAATATTCTTTAATATCATTTTGTACTTTGATGTGGCTGTTTTGTGTGGCTACGACTAATATGATACTTCCTATTCAAGCCAGGGTGTTCCTGGCTCTCTTCATCCCCTGAGCGTGTGCTGTAAAGCCACTGAAGGAATCGGAGTAAAACTGGAACCTGTACAAATTCTGAACGCAGCGCATCCTGCCTCTTGAATTTGTCTACAAACACTGCTTTGGTTAGGTCAACAGGCAGCCTGGCTTCTGCACAGGCTTACAGAGCTTCTACAATTAGACTGCAAACAAAGGCTACAGAAGAGTTTGCTGGTTAAGGCAATACAACATTTGTATGGGGACAAAGAGAGAAAAAAATTAAATTGGAAGTAAAATTGCCAGTGGAGATGCTGGGCAAGAGGAAGATGGTATTGCAGAAAAAAAGGAAGATCTTATTTCAGTCCTGGAAAAATCTGGAAGAAGAAATTGAAGGTGAAACATCAGAAGATTTATTGTAAATTTAGGAAGGTGCTAGTGTCTTACAAGAATTGTTTCTGAGCCTCTTGATTTTATACATTGTTAGTCTAAAATACTGAATTGCTCTGTTAGAGCTTCACAAGCTCTAATACACACTTCAGGGATGTTCACATGAACACATAATTTGATCTACTGAACTTTGACACTAATTTTCTCAGGTACTTTCTGTAACTTTTTCTTTTTGACTACACCCTCCTGTCAGGAGGAATATTCAGCCTTGATTTAGAACAAAGCTTTTTTCTGCTGCCACTCAAACATAAGCCACTGAGCAAACTGTTCCTTTGCTAACTGAATTTAGAGGCAGTGGGACCTGGGTCCAGGCCCCTTTCTTGAAAGGAGTTACTATTTCTGATGAGTAGCTACATCTCTTTGTGATCTTCGTCATGCCCAGCAGAATTGGGCTAGAGAGCTCTCTCTTATCCACTCTATGAAGGTTTGTAAACATCTGAAATACAGTGGGAAGATGTACATAATATAGCCAGCAGCAAAACCAGAAAATTATAAGAAACTTAACATGGGATTCACAGAGCTCCTTAAGCCACAAAAAGCAACATACCAGCTTTCCACAGAAAAATTGGTAAGGGTAGGTGGTGACCGCCTTTAGAAATCGATGCTCTTCTCTGACAAATGCATTAATTTGTAATGGCTGGTAGTGTCAGCTGTAGGTAACCTCCCTGATCTAATAAAGACAACTCTTACATTTCACAGATGCTGAAATCTAAATTTGGCTTTTGATGCCAGACTGGATCAATGTTTTAATTAAGGGAACCTATAATCCTTCCTTTAGCTGCCACTTTCCACTGTGTGTGGCCACATGTAGCTTTTTGTCCTACAATGAGGAGGTAATTTCCAAAATGCTTGCTGAGAGAGACAAATAAGTAGACTTTTTGGGATATAATTGGAGAATCCAACACTAAGTCCTGTGATTATGCATGCTAGCCACTTGATCATTGTTGTGAGTTTTCTTACCGTGCTTCTATTTCTCTAGCAAGTTAAGTAATTGTTAGATTTTTATTTGCTATTCCTGTTTATACACTTTGACCTTTCAAAATGCTACTTCCCAATTGAAGCAGTGTTAATTAGCCCACCCTAAAGTTCAGATACCCTCGTTGATACGAGAAGTCCAGGTTTGTTAATTAGCAAGGATTACTGAATAATGATCTCATCATGGACATTTATAATTTGCATGTACAGACTATGCAAAGTGAAAGAAGCAGAATTTGCTGAATGTTTTGTTAACAAGAAATTACACGTTACGTAAGCACAGATTTATGCCTGACAATGACCTCTAAAGGAAATAGGAGAATCATACTAAATTCAGAGATATGCCTTTGACGTCTGTCTTGCTGTATTTCTGGTAAATTAAAAAGTCTGTGCATACTGCTTTGACCATTCTGACAACCTGAATTTTGAAGCAGTTGGCCTGAATTTCTGGAATTGTTTCAGTTTTTGTTATTTGCTTATTGTGTACCACATAAGTGTTTTTTGTTTCTTCATAATACTGATGCCTTTTAAGTAATGAAGTTCACTTGTGAACTGACTAGTTTTGAACAGACTAGAATGATCTGCCATTATCTTATAAAGGGAAATTTCAAATTACCTTCCATCATGGGAATGTGTTTAAAAGACAGTATTAGGAGGGGCTTTGTTTTGGGGTAAAATGGTATTTCCCCCCACCGCAACAGCACACCTTATAAGTTCCACTGTGGTATAGTATTTTATCGTAAAGCATGCTTCAAATACTAAAAATGTCCCTCTTTAAGAGTGCATCACACACGAAGAAAAAAGAAAATTCTCAGCATTTTCTCAATACGTTAAATATGTACTTGCCACAGATATTTCTGCAATGAGGAGTAGTAGGATTACTACCAAGATAAAGATCCTTTATCCTTTTTGATCCTAAGAATTTTATTTATTCTGAATTCCTTTTTTCTTTCACTTTAAATTTTTTTCCAAATTCCTTTCTTATAGGACAGTCTTATTCTTCCATTTTCAGCCTTTTACTATGTTAATATAAAAATATTCCTTTATCATAGACATTACTTAACTCCAGCATCATCTTAATGGGAAGCATTGTTATGGGTATGTATAATGGAGTCCACAGCCAGTGCCCTGGCCCACAGTGGACTTCCAGGTGAAACTGAAAGAACAACTACTAATGTCCAAAGCTCTAATGGGCAGGGTTGTGAAATTTTGCCTTCTTGTGCCATATTGTCACTGGTTCAATCTACACGGAGCAGGTGTGCTCTGCTGCACTCCCATTAGTCCTTGCCTACCAGTCATCCCAGCCGGAGGATCTATTGAAACAGCCAGTGGCTTTCATTTACCCACATCCATAAGTTTCCTTTGGGAGGAAGCCCAGACGAGCTGGAGAAGTGCTGGTTCAGCACAATCTTCTTGCAGCATGAGCACATGGTAAAGGCTGTTCATGGCCTGGAAAGCAGGGTGGGTGACAGGGTGCCCGTGCCCCTCTGGCAGGCCTGTGCAGCTCTGCTGAGGACAGCGGATACGCCGGCATGCCTGTGATCTGTCAGAGAGTGTGCTATAGGAAGTGTTACTCTGTGAAAAGTCCTTGGTACAGGCAGATGACCCCAACTTGTTTTGCTAGCCTTTTAGCACACCCCAAAGTATGTCTCCTCTTAGTCACAGGGAGGGCAGTGGCTTCGGTCTTGGAGTTCATTTTTGTGGGTAGTCTTGAGTATTTTAGCATGTTTTGATCAGCAGAGGATGGGCAAACATATCTATATTTGATGAATGCCATAAATAATGGAAGCAGATTATTTGAACTGAACAGCTTTGTGGTCTCCTAGAGGAATTGAGTCACTCCTTTCATGCTTTTTAGGTCCCCATATGGCATTTAGGGAGTCCCAATCACATGTTTGTTTTGTAATATTTCAGAGCTTTTGGAAAGAGTTTACTTTTCTTTGACAACACAGAAATTACTTGTGGGTAACATTTTCTTTTGGCTTATGGACTTTTCCTTAAGTAACAATGTTTTTAAAAAGCAAAGTAAATGTTGACTTTTTTCCCTCTTGTGCTTTTGCATCTACCACATTTATTCTTCCTCTTCTGTCATTTCTAGCTGGATGCAACTAATAAATACATGCCACAGATGTATAGCTCTATACCATGTTTCTTTCAGCTGGTCTTGATGAGTTTATACCAAGTTATTTCTTGGTGTGTGCCTTTGGTGACTTCTTGGTCAGCTATCTGACAAAGTGCCATGGGAATTGCTTCTTCAATTTGTTCAACCCTAATGAATGCTGGGGTGGTGCTGGGCTAGAAATGTTTTCTGTCAGGAATACGCACTTTTTCTACTAGTTTTGAATGTTAAAACCATCTTATGTCAATACAGATCATTACGGAAGTGGCTGTCTGTCGTAGTTTAGCCCCAGTCGGCAACCAAGCACCACGCAGCTGCTCGCTCCCCCTCCCCCTCCCCGGTGGGATGGGGGAGAGAATCGGAAGGGCAAGAGTAAGAAAACCCACGGGTTGAGATAAGAACAGTTTAATAATTGAAATAAAATAATAATAATAGTAATAATAATAATAATGATAATAATAATAATAATAATTGTAATGAAAAGGAGAACGAGAGAGACAAACAAAACCCAGGGAAAAGAAAACAAGTGATGCAAGCGCTCACCACCCGCCGACCGACACCCAGCCAGTCCCCAAGCAGCGATCGCTGCCCCCCGGCTAACTCCCCTCGGTTTATATACTGAGCATGACGTCATATGGTATGGAATAGCCCTTTGGTCAATTTGGATCAACTATCTTGGGCTGTGCCCCCTCCCAACTTCTTGTGCACCTGGCAGAGCATGGGAAGCTGAAAAAGAAAGTCCTTGACTAGTCTAAGCATTACTTAGCAACAACTAAAACATCAGTGTGTTATCAGCATTCTTCTCATACTAAATCCAAAACACAGCACTATGCCAGCTCCTAGGAAGAAAAGTAACTCTAACTCAGCTGAAACCAGGACACTGTCATTTAACATTTTTTATATTAAAGTCTAAGACTATAACAGGGCTTACTATGGTGAACTGTTCTTTCATTTGTGTTCAGGACATACCAGCTTTCTTTGTTGTCATTAGTTTGCACGGACAAATTGTCTCTTCAATTACCTGGCCATGAGAGTTCTGTGTTTTCATGTTTTCCTGTCTTATGTATGTTTTCAACAACCCACCAAAGGAAAGACCAGTTTTGCCCACTCACTCGGCCACAGTAAGTAGACCATAAACAGTCTAATTAAAATCCTGTATCTATGTAGGTGGGGGAAGGAGACCTGAAACAGAAGAGTTATGTAGCCATCTGAGGTGAAGCATGCCTGTAAGAAACAGCTACATCTCAGACAAATAAGTAGAAGCCCTAGACATTACTGAGTCCTTGTGAGAAGAACGTTTGCTACTGTATCTATATGAGATTCAGCAAGTTAGCCCTACATGTCAGTTCTGATCCAAGGACTGGTATGGAAGGAGAAAGAAGCTTATTGTCTGTCTGGGGCTCCTTACAACTCCAGGAGTTGTAAGAGAAATAAGTGTTAATCTACAGGTGGTCCTTTCCCCATCACTCAGGGGAACTGGAAAGATGTTTTGTGTCTTCTGCCCTTCCACATGCCTGTAGTAGTGACAGGCACTATCTGGCCCTTCATGGGAAACTAAGATGTAAGTGCATCAGAACCTTGTATTGGTACACGTGCACTTCACCTTGTAGTAAATTGTTCTTCATGAACACGTGTCTACTGGAAGGAAAACTAGACTCACAGAGTGCTCCACTAGTGAGATTTCAATGAGTGTTAAATGATTTAGGGGATGTTTCTCTTAACTAAGTCGTGGGTTTCCACTTCTCATGCTGGGCAAACTCCCAGTAGCTTCATTCAGAGCATGAACTTCAGCCCTTGAATAAACAAGCACACAGAAAGGAAGGATTTTAGAAAACACCATCTATAGAACTAGATGACAAGGTCTAAAGGACTACATGGCACTGTAAGACTTTTACAAAAGCCTTATGTAAATAGGTCATCTGCCCTGCTGAGTGGCGGCAGATGTTAAAACAACTGGTTTGTAACTGAACTCTGCTCTGCGCTAAGAGCTGTCTACAGAGATTTGAGTCAAATCCCTGTGATAAACATCTTTGGAATAGGCTCAAAAGGCTTAGGAATAGGCTTGTGTGCCAAGCAAATGGGAAAATAATTTTCAAAAAAATAGGAAATTAAAAAGATACACAAAAATTAAATTGGCACACATGTGAATGAACACTATTAATTTGGTTGTTTTGCAGAATATGATGTTGCTAATGCTTTGATTAGCATATGACTGAGACAGGCATTTTTAGTTTAGATTGTCAGCCCAGTTATACTAAAGTTATTATTTCTTTCTCCGAAGGATAGTTTCCTGAACAAAGCTCTCCGGGCAATCACATCAGGAATCTGACATGTGATGCCAACTGTCTCTTTTGGGATAAACTAAGGCTTCCATGGTTTGGAAAGAGAAAGTAGAAAAACAACCCCTGAAAAATGTCCTGGTAGAGATTTGTTTTCTTTAAGTGTCTTTTCTTTGACATACTATGGAGCTTCATATAGACTTTTACAATGGTGTCAACTATTTTTGCCTTAACTCACAGGACCATTAACATGTATTCTGCAATTACACCCAGGACTTTGAGTCGGACACAAAACCCAGATATATGCCAGGTGCTGAAACAGTCCCAAAGAGTAGATCTGTGGGTTCTAGCACTTTTTAAAAAAAAAAAAAAAAAAAAATCAGGCCACTTATTTCAAGACTTAACTAAGAAGAATTTGGAAACAAGGAGAGAGACTGCGAAGGGGGAGAGATGCCTTTTTATTTTGACCCTTTTCTGTGGTTTCAGACTTGTTGAAAGTCACCAGCTGTAGTCATGGTGTCCCTCCCAAACATACTTGTGCAAGTGATAATGAGAGATGGTAGGCAGCTGGCAACACCAAGCTGCACACACACAGCAGGCACTTGTGTCAGATGTCATTTGAGTCAAGTTGTTGTTGATGGATTCCCCAACATTTGTGAGCTGGGCTGGAGGGGTAGCGAGAAGTCTCCCTGTTCATAGGTGGATTAAAACTGTGCAAGGGTTGTTACAGCCAACAGAAAACATGTCTGGTGGTACTTTGGTAAATCAGGAAGAGAAAGGTTGATCTCTCATCTCAGTTGGCATGAAGATGAATTAAATGTGAGAGTTAACAGATAGGGACAAAAGACAAGAGAGGAGCAAGGACGCAGTGTCTAGGTTGGGGAGACTGTATGTGTTCCTAGAGAGAACATAATGGAACTAAATTTTATCATTCGTATGTTTTCTATGTTAAAAACTGGCTCCTTATGTATGAGTATGGTGCCACAGTATTAGGGAAACAGAAATTATTATTATGTTTTAAATCAGATTTGGCTAGCATGGATTTCTGTGTTTGCATAAGGAAAAATCCTAGAAGGTGCTCACACACTGTACAACTGCAAGGATCAATGCTACCTTACCCTGAAGAGTTTAATAAAGGAAGCAAGGAAGAAAGTGAAACATAAGCTTGGTTATACTTTCTGACTATACATAAAAAATAATTAGAAAAGACAAAAAGACAATCAGCTAGCCAGCAGAAGATAAGATTCTTGAGCTGTGCTCACAGGGGTTGTTAGAAGAGATGAATGAAACTGCTGACAGATGAGTAAATAGTCAGTTGAAAGAAAGAGAGAAGAAAGACTACCAGGGCTACTGGTTGCTCTAAGAGCAAGAGGCTACCAATTTCAGAATTTAAGTCAAAATTCAGAGGCCCAATTTTTAGGTTACAGAGTTTTGGTATCTGAGACCCCTTTTGAACCAGAACACGGCCTTGTCCATACATAAGGACACACTGTGTATGGGAAGAGATGAGCATGTTGTGATGTGTTTACATGGTGCTTCACTGAGGGTGTGAAGAGCTACCTCATTGTAATGAAATATAATTTTAAATTATTTTCATGTTATTTGTTATCATATTGAGTCCCTCACAGGTATTAGCACTCGATTTATCCTTGCAACACTCGCTGGGGTAGGGAAGTTGCTCTGGAAACATTGGTTGCCATACAGACCTGAGAGTGACAGAACATGTGAGAATCTGAAATTGTTTCATTGTGATCTTAAAAATTCTTTTGAAATTTTAGTAATAACTAAGTTTCCATTTAAGCTGCCTTGTTTTATTTTAAATAATCACTGCATGTAATTGAGAATTTTGGGAATTGGCCTAAAAAAGGGTGACTCAGTCACAGAAACTAAGCTAGATGTGCTGAGAGCAGTTAGCGGTGTCAGGGCGTCATCTTGTGTCAGAACAGGCAGCAAGATTTATCCAGGAAGACAAACTCTCTAAACAGTCTCTTCAGGTGACCCTCTGCTACCTGGGCACTTTGGTTTCCATAAGCTTAGCATTATAGCTCCCTAGCACAGAGGCTGAGCTCTGTTAAGACTAAGGAGTGTGTGCAACAGAGAACTGTGGAGAGAGGATTTAATGAGCTTGTGGAGAGCCCATGGGCAGATCTTCTCTGTACCGTCTCATCTTAAGTCCTGTGAGGCCAGTGGGAGTGATGATGAAGGCCTCCAGATCAGGAGCTGTGGATCCAGTAGCTGCCTCTCCATTGCTGTATGGAGGTAGACTTAAGGCCAAATTGCCTCGCTGTTCCACCTTACCTGTTGGCTGGCTTTTACAGCCTGTTTCTGGAACAACCTGCTTACTGTTTTTTGGGACGCGCACAGGGCTTTTAGTTTGCGCACAAGCACGTACACACCTGCTAATGGTCATTTCATATACTAAAGGCTTGATTCAGTTTCCTGCTTTCAAGCTGTCAGAGAGGTTCAGTGTGACGTGTCCCACATTGTTTTGAAAGTTCAGGTGGTGTATCTTGTGTTTGAGTCGTCTGAAGGATCACAGGCATGAGATGACAACCACTGAGGCACTTGACAGCCTAACGATAGCATTTGAATAATAGCAAAATTTTAGGCACTTGCTAATGAAAATATTGGTACCTATTGGCTCACTTAAGGAAATTTCTTGAATTACTCAGCTGAAAGCAGGCTACTGGTTATGTTTCCCTGAAATGTCATGGTTTGGTAACTTATTGCTCAAAACTACTTTTTCCTGGCTCTAGCTGGGTGTCTTTGCACTGGTCCCGCAATATTTTGAAAGTTTTTATTGCTTACCCTTATTTTTAAGAAGTTAATACACAGTGGGTCTTTCTAATAGGTTCAGATAGAAAGCCCTGAGGTATCATATCTGCGAGGATTAGTTCAGAGAGAGGTCGAAATAGGTGACCAGTGTTTCCTGCTGCTGGTCTTTAGGGGATAAGTAATTTCTCTGACAGTAATCTGTGTACCTACTGTCAATGTGAAATGTTGAAAATACTTATTCTTTGTTTTGAGTGTAATGACTTAATTCTTACAGTACTTCTTAATCTTTTATTGGTCACTTCACGTATTTTTGCTCAATGTGGTGAGCACTTCTTCCTCCCAACTCTGATATTTTTCTGCTATTGAGGCTTTCTTATTCTCCACCTGAGTTGACTGGTTAAGACAGACTGGAGGTGCTGGCACAGGTGAATACTCATTTACAAACTATGGGCTGTTCGTTGAAAAATTCAGTGAGCCCCTTATAAAACGAGCTGTTAAATGGTTCATCTGGAGACAGTGTGAGATGCTGTGGCAGAGCAACGCCATGTGATAAATGTGAAATTTGACAAGTGAGGGCTGCTTAAGTTGGTGGCCTTTGAACTCAGGGATAGTGGTCCTGGACTCATGAGTTGAAGCTGCAGACTGCGTAAATTAAATGGGATCTGTGGTCACCTCCTTCATTAAAATTCACTCTTGTTTTCATGCTTCCTACATCATGCTGTTGCCAAGTAATAAAAATTCAATTCCTTGTGAAATGAAAATCATTCTCACCCTAAAAATGCTGTTAGACTTTAAAAAAATATGGCTTATTGGCAGCTGCATCCACCATACTATGCTTTACTGTTCTTTCTATATGCTATTAAGCCATACCAGAGCTTTCTTTACTACTTTACTTATTTAAGGCATAATGGTTCTTTTCAT